>PVJO010005390.1:0-98830 GCA_004026905.1 Hystrix cristata | reverse complement strand
ACACAGTCATATTGTCAAACTCATTGGTTACTTCATGAAGTGTAAAATTCTGAAAAATAAACATATTGTTTTAATAGTTCAGAATGTGTTTTTTAGTATGCATGAAGATTTCAAAATAATTATCATCCATTGTCTATTACCTTAATATAAATTTTTAGAAAAATCAATATATTTTATTGCAGTAAACTTGATATAGATTTGTTCTAAAAGAGGAAGAGATAGTAGTAATTTTGCTTATGAAATCAATACACAGAATTGAAAAGAGTAAAAATTCCAGGAAAAGATTCAAGTGGCCAAGTGCAACAGCTATAATTATGCTTCTCAGCATCAGTTTTCCCTATAAAATATTCAAGTATTTTCAAAGTATTGGCTTCTTTCAAACAAGTTTGGTAATATCATAAAACTTATTTTTTCTTCAAATTAATGATAGAGAAATTATGAAAGTGTTTACCTCTTTTTATAAACCCAAATAGTTATTATCAACATTTCTTTTGTAATGCCGCAGATTAAACCCGGGACCTTGTTGCATACTACCACCAAGTTATACCCCCAGCTCTATCTATCTATCTATCTATCTATCTATCTATCTATCTACCTACCTACCTATCTATCTACATCTACTGTATTTATCTATTTATTTGAGACAAGGTCTCCTTAAATTAACCAAGCTAGACTCAAATTTGGGAAACTCTGGCTTAAACCTCCCAAATAGACAGGACTACTGCCAGTGCTACCATGCCTGGCTATCATTATTCATCTTTAGTGGGTCTTTTCAACAATTACGGGGAGCAAAGGGGAAGCTGTTAAATGCACTCTGATGTATACAGTAAAAGAAACTTAAATTTCTTTTATCTGACTCTACTTAATTTATCTCAAAACATTTTCAATAATTTTTAATTAAATGTATATAATCATTTCCTTTCTGGCCAAATTTTAACATAAACAAAATTGTTTTAAAAATAAAGTAAAATAGATTTTAAAGCATTCACATAATTACTAATTATGAAATGTCTATTTATACTGAGTAATCAAAATCATTGCAATCTACATGAAACCCTTTGAGTCTTACAGACCTATTTTCAAGTTCTGGCAGGGTAACTCTGGATATATTATCTACTCTCAAAAGTTCTCTCCCTTTAACTATAAAATAGGATTAATCATCACCACTTCACAAAGAGCTTCTGAGGATTAGATTGCAAGGAAAACATAAATCAATTAATACTATGCCTGGCACACAATAAAATAATTCACGATAATTTGTTACAGGATAGTAAATTTGACTAATAGGACAGTAAATTTGATTAAATTTACAGTAAAGATGGTACTAAAATTTATCAACAAATTCAGCTCAGCAAGATATTTTGTGGTTCTCTTGCCAGTATTTGAGGAAAAAAGAGTAAGTGCAATGAAAGGTTTATTTCAATTTTGTGATGATTTATTTCAAAACAGACACATTAAAGCCACGTAAAAATCTCACATAAAATATGAAACGCAATGCCTTCCAATACATTTATTCTGTACATGGAATAACTGGCTTATACAAAGCACCACTTGAAAGTATTACTCACATAAAGCTTCTTGATAAAACGCTTAGTTTTTTTGGCTATATAATTTGTTCTAATTACCAATGATCTTGATGACTACTAAACACTGAATTCTTTGAACTCATTCAAGAGTAATTGATATTGGGTGTGTGATTTAGCAGATAAAAATGTATTAGAGAGATCAATTATAAAGATTTTTGAAGTTTTAAAAGAATAATGTATTTAAAGTTTAAAGAAATATTGTCATTTGGATACGTATATGGTGATTGTGTGTCTTGAGTCTTGACTTTAAAGCCTACTGGTGACAGGAGTGGTGGCACACACCTGTAATCTCAGCCCTCTGGGAGGCTGAAGCAGGAGGATCGTGTGTTCAAACCCAGCCTGGGCAACTTATCAACTTAGTGAGACCCTGTCTCAAAATAAAAAATTAAAAAGAGGGCTGAGGGTGTAGCTCAGTGGGACAGCCCAAGATTCAATCTCCAACACCAAAAATAGAAAGAAGGAAGGAAGAAAGGAAGGAAGGGAGGGAGGGAGGGAGAAGGGAGAGAGAAGAGCTAGGGAGAGAAAGAGAGAGAAAGAGAGAGAGAGAGGGGAGGAAAATCTGGCAATGGGTACTTATATAGGACAAATGTTATGGCCATTGTGCTTCTTAAAAGATAGGGAATTTTGAGGTAAAAATTAATAAAAATAGAGGATACTGAATAGATTATAAAGAGGTAAAATAAAGGATATTGAATAGATTATAAAAAGGTAAAGACGGGAAAGATCTGCAAAGTAATTCTAATGTAGCTGCAAACAAGTATTTCTAGTAACCATCAGTCATATAATTTGAGATAGACATTTTAATATAAGTATTTAATTTTGAAATGGTATGTCCTCATTAAGCTAAAAGCAGATCAGTATTTTTTTCTTGGCCACCCACAAGTATACTTGCCACCAAGATCTTTAAATATTTAAATTGAAATCTCTATGTGCCTTTTCTTTAATAAAATTAAATCTCTTAGCATTTTGGCTTTTGTTTTTTTCACTATTGAGGACTGAACCCAAGACTTTCTCTCTACCACTAAGCTACAGCCCCAGGCAATTTTTTAGTAGTGCATATTTGCCATACATCATAGTTCTATCTGTTTGGGGCAGTTGGTACATGTATAATGTATATTGTATGTCTTCATCATTTTTGGTCCCTTATTTCACTCATCCATTTATTTTTGCCTAGTAAGGTCTGCTGGCTCAAATTATCTAAGTCTACTCTTTTGCTTATGTAAATACAGTCAGATGATATTTTGTAGAAGCTTTCAAACTTGATTAATCAACGAAAATTCATTTAGCACTTTTCAATATAAGATACATAATGTCATATGATGCTAAGGAGACATGACATAAATTAGTAGAACTTAAAATGTTGGACAGTTAATAGCCTACACAAAATACAATGTGTGAAAACTGTAGGAAGCATAAGACGCATTGCCAAGGAGCAACAGAGATTAAATTCCCCAAGATAAGAAGGAAAGATCACTCACTCCATACTCAAATGCTCCAAAATTATAACTAAGATCTGAATAGTGGTCTAGTATAAGAAGTTTGTTTTCTTTGGTTAAAGTATTTACTGAGCATTAAAGCCATACATGGCACTCTTCTAGGGGACACCAGGGAAAGGAAAGATGAGGGTCACTGGCCTTCTCTTCAAGGTGTATGCTGTGATACAAGGGAGCTAAAATGAGCGTAACCTGAAATAGGGGACAGAATATGACCAGATGGGCATGGGATATTCTGCAACATTCTGCGGGAAGAAGAAAAGGAACAAGGAAAAAAGCTATACTTATTCAGCTGCATGATTTTCGCCCTTAGCACTTCTTCTAGTCTACCAATCCAAAACAGAAAATCAGGTGTGGAGACACTGATACTATTTTTAACATTAACTTTAAGAATACATTAAAGTACGAATGAACATCAAGCAATATGAGACTATAGTCCCGAAAGGTTTCAACGTCATTAGTCTGGGCCCTCTTTGCAGCTGCCGCACTTAAAAGCATTCTTAAGATTATTTAAAAGATAACATATTCTAAGACAGATGAATTGTAAATGAGATCATATTATATATCCAGGTTTGAATTAGTAGGTTTAGAAGATCATGTTGGAACCATAGTTAGATGCTCATACATGATGGTTTAAATGTGGGAAAGGAGAACCAAAATATAATCAGGCCAGAATTAAATTGTACAGAGTCAAAAACCATTGCTAAGATTTAGAACTATAGAAACCATTTACAATGCTTTTATTAAATGCGTCTATGTACTACAAACATTATACACACGCGTACACACACACACACACACACACACACACACACATATGAAGGTCAGTTGCTCTGACTGTTCCAAAAGATGCAGAGAGGGAGGCAAGAGGAGAGGGGTGGGGAAGGGGTTTCAAAAATAAGAATTAAGAAACATCATGTACATGTGCCATCTCCCCACAGTGAATGTAATCATTATGTACTGCAAACATGTACCAATAAAAGAAAATAAGAAAAATCTGAAATTTGAATGCCTTTGATGGTCTCATGAAACATTGTTAAATTGTAAACAATAGTGTAGGGAAAAATAAATTCCCTTGCTAATCTTCATTCTTCTTTCACAAACAGCAGAACAAAAGGGATCAGTAAAAACTGATGGGCAGAGAGGACCAAAACTGGACTCTTTTTCCTACTGCTCTTAAAACTTTTATTTTTAAAAAAATCTTAGTCTATATCTTTATACCTACTGGTTTTCAGTAAAGTAGCTTTCTTTTGTGTCATGAACGTTTCAATAGTACACTACCCCACTTTCAGAGGGCGGCGCGCATGCACAGTGGGCTGTTTGTTACCACTGGAAGCTCTAAAAGCTTCGCCACCGCAGCCCTAAACCAACCTTGGTACTCTCACTCTCTGCTGGGCTGCCCCTAGATGTCTCGCAGACTACTGCCCTTGCCCCATCCATTGGCCCACACTATGCTACGGTAGCACCAAAACAAGCTTGCTGTGGTCCCGGAGATCATCACTCGCAGCTGACTAGAGTGACTCTTGGGCTGTCAGTCGCTAATGTGATTAGGCAACTCACAAGTATGAAGTTTCTCTCTATTCTCGCTGTACTTGAAAAGATACAAAAACATAAGAATTGCCAAATTCACAAACTGCATGCAGTCAATAGTTGCTACTAGCAAAATATGTATTCTGTAAGTTGCCTTATTTCCCCTAAATCAGTTTTCCAAATCATACTCTAATTCTCCCCATTTTCATTTTAGTTATGACCACTCGAATTTTGTTCTTTCCATGTATTAGAATTCCGTGAAAACTTTAATTTGGAGAAATAATACACTTTTGTTGAAAAAAATTGAAAATATTTCTCTAAATTAAACACATTTTGACTACTTTCATAACCATTATCATTCATATAATAGGAAGTGCCCCTACATTTGCAGACTGTGCAAGCCTAGAACCTCATATACCACAAATCAAATAACATATTCCTAATAGTCTTCATGATACTAGTACTGAGCAAAAAACAATGTCCACTGTTATGGTGGCAATAACTACCCCTCTTGCCAATAATCTAATATATTTTTAATTGAAGAAAACAAACATATCTCAACATCAAAACTATTTGTATTGTGCACAAACAAATGCACAAGTATTTTTAGCTAAGAAATAACTTTGAGAATAAAGGAAATACTCAACACTTTGGAGAACAGTTATTGGAGGAAGTAGATATGAGGGGTGTCTTACTTGCAGAGTTTTAAATAAGTGCTAACTTCACCATTGTTAATACAAATGAAACTGATACAGAAGTGTGTGTGTGGGTGTGTCTGTGTGTGTGTTTATGTGTGTACAGGGAGATTAAAATGCATCTGAAATTTCTCCACATTTTTGCATATCTTTGGGAGTTTTGTAGAATATGTCAGTGCACAGTTATCAATATAATGTAAATAATGTTCTTTATCATTTAGAAATCTATATTATCAAAACTAAGAATGTAAAAAATGGAGGAGAAAATTTAGGACTTACCTCCATGAAAGTTCCTGAAGTATTTCTGTAATAAACAGAATAATGTTGTATAATCCCATTGGGTTTTGAAGGAGGTGTCCAAAAGAGGATTATTGATGTTGAACTGAGATTTACATAACGAACATCTTTGGGTGGATCACTGGGTGCTATAAAACGAAGGGTTAAGGAAAAACTATACTTATGGTCTCAAGTAATGTCTGACATGTTTAAATTCTACCTAAATTTGATAATTTAAAGTGATAACTGTTTTTCAGAACAATGATAAGTTAGGAATAGTATCTATTTAGATGTCAGAAAGGAGGTAAGACATGTTGGGCCATGCCAATACTCTACTATAGCAATATGCAAGAGAGGACAGACAGGTTCTCACTCACAAAAATACTATCATGACTCTGAAACACGCCCACTGCTATGCATTTGAAAAGAACATTATAACAAATTTCCAATACAGAATACATGACACAGAATCTTAATTTAGAATTTTGAAAGTGAGTAACAGAGGTCAAAGGGAAACTGAGCTGACTTCATGCATTTTATCTTGTTTCATTCAACAAACTCAAAATTCTTATTATCTATCAAGCAAATACTGTGTTGAATGCATTTACTAAATTTATTTAATCCTCATAAGCACCCTGCAAAGTAGATATATTGCTTCTATGTTACAAATACAAAATTGAGGCACAGAAAGATTAACTTGCTTTCCTGATCATTGAACTAGAAAGTGGATGCAGTTTAAAGGCTTAATTATGCCTTTTGATATCTGATACTTTTTTCTGAGTAGAATACTTTTTAAATTGGCTTACATCCATAGGAACTCACCTCCCTCTGGTGTTCGGAAGTTAATGACACTGCTTCTTGTTTTCCCATCACCAAATCTAGTGCTAGCTGTTACATAGGCACTATATTCAACGTTATAGTCCAAATCTGAAAACTCTACTGATGTTTCAGTTACATTGATTGTTTTTAATGATGATCTATCCCTAAGAGAGAAAAAAGGATATTATCTGTATAAATGACTTTTTAATTGAAAATTACCATGTCCTTTATGGGCACAAGTACATTAAAAATAAGGCAATATTGGAGCTGGGGATTTAGCTCAGTGGTAGAGTGCTTGCCTAGCAAGCGTCAAAGCCCTGAGTTTGATCCCCAGCACACCCCCGAAAAGCAATATTTATAGACAGAAACTTAATCTAGAATAATAGTATTACTCATCCTGAAAGAATGAAAATAGTGAATTTCAGGTACTTCAATAAATTAACTTCATTTGTTTTCCAGTATATTCTGCATATGCTGTGTTAATAAGATATTCATAATTATGGTTTTCTTGGGTCAATTTTAATGGTTCTCTACCATGATGGACTCAAAATAATTATAGCATACCTTTTTATACTGATGCCTTTTATTCAAACACTTGTTCTTTTAAAAGGTTGGCAAAATATCTATACTATTCATTCATCAAATCTGCTTTACACATTTATAGAAGTGACATTTACATGAGACCAATCTAAAGAAATAGTAAATACTGAACAGGACTATCTAAAATGGGAACTCTGTGGACTATCATTTATTTATTGAATTGAAATGATTTTGAAAATAGTGTATGCGTAGCATTCTGGAAAGAAGAAAATGGAGCTCACATCCCTCACTCAAGCATAGTCTCTAAAAATTTTTTAAATGTCATTTGAGAAAAGAAAACAACTCAAATAAATATTGACTCAAAATCCTTCAATTAAGTACCAAAATTTCAGAAGGGGAAAGAATTCAAAAGAACAAATATTGCAAGTTATATAGCATCTCAGTCATTTTATTTCAGTCATTTCACCTCACTTCAATAGTTTTGGAGGACCAATATCTAGAACCAAAGGAAAAAATGTATTTAGTAGTGGTAAAAGTGTGCATTTACAAAAGTATTTAGGTTTTTAAAAACAATAAAATTAATTATTAAACAATATAGATAAGGTAATATGATTCATATTACCAAAAAGGAATAACTCATGGAATCTAACATTTTTCTTCTTTAGAAACACAAGACACCCAAGAAGTAAGTAGATGGATATCCTCTCTGAATACAAAATGTTCTTTCCTTATGCTGACCTAACTGAATTCTTGAATCATTAAAAGGGATAATAGATTTTATCTGAATTAGGGGCATCCATAAAGAGATAAATTCCACTCACAGTTTTAGGATTACAGAAGTGCCAATTTACTCCAAATATAAATCTAGGCATTGTTATTTAAAAAATAGTTGAATAGTTCACTACAGTGAGAAAAGTGTGGATTCAGATTACATGACTGGAGACATGTGGGATTCTCTAGGCCAGTGATGGCGAAACTTTCAGAGCTTTCAATGATAACAAAAATGCCGCTGAGGTACACATGCCATAGGTTCACCACCCCTGATCTATACTATTCAGCAATTCGAAACAATTTCAATAGACACTTTCTTTCAGAAGGAGTGGGGCAGATTTTCTTAACTTCACTAATATCACAGAAGAGGGGCCTTTGAAACTCTTAATGTTGTGTCTATTAGTCTCAGAAAAAGATGCCTTGCTGTAGAAACTTTACCCAACTCCATAAAGCTATCGTTCATAGGTCAGTCATCACAACACTATGGAAGAGCTAATCCAGTTGAGATAGCTAAAGCTATCAATAAGCTAAAGAATCAAATTGCATTATGTACACTTTGAAAATTACTTCTGAAGCATATTTTTCAATGCCGCCTTGCATCACAACCTTCTTGCCCTAATCTTCACAGCACAATACTGCAGGTAAGTATGTGCATATGATAAGAAAAACCCAGATTTTTTTTCCGTAGACCAAAATAATTTCCTGGAAAATGCTCATCAAAAATAATTTTGTTTCACTTATAGAGATATTTCAGTAAGAAAACCATCTTTATAAATTACCTAAATAAGAGTCTTGTTAATTCACTTCAGTTAGCATACATAGGTAAACCACTCACCAAAAGATATAAAACGTGTTATCAATTTTTTTGTTCAGATACTATTATGTTTTGAATGTTTTGGGCCTGTTTTTCTTTCAGAGTTTGGGATTATGACTTAAATGTTCATGAATAATGTATAAAAATATCTGAGCATGAATAAACTTTAAATGAAACACGTCAGAATCTCTCTCATGTATATACAAGATAATTTGCAATAAAACTAAGAACTAACAAGAAGGGACAAAACAAAGAGAAGTGAACTGTCACTGAAGATCTAACTCCATGTTCCTCGCTCCCAGTAGCTGTAGCCAGATCTGTGGTGATACATCAGTCCTTGGGCTAAAGTCTAGACCTCTGGTCTACCAGCAGCCATCTAACGAACAAGCTTAAAACTCTGAGTGTTCACTTCCTTCTCTGTAAGAAATCCAGATTTGATATTCCTTGGTATTTGCCGGTTTAATTTTGAAGTGTCTGTTCTTGTTAGTTTAAAATATTATAACAATTTTATAATTTCCATTATCATGTTTTATTTTCATAATATTTGTTCTTCTGTATCTTGATTTTTCCTCTTATGTTAATAAAAGGCCATACCATTATATTTTTACAGTGTCATTCATAGTTTGGATGTATTGTAATTAACCATTCTCCTATGAATTAACACTTAGGATGTTTCTCCTCTGATTTAGCTATTCCTAACAGATTCAGTAATCATCCCTAGATAAATAACTCTTCATAATGGTGCTTTTATTTCTGCTAGTTAAATTCCATGAGATATACTGGCTGAATAGTTTCTTAATTTAGTGATTAGTGCTCCAAAATAATTACCATTCCCAAATTTTCAATTATTATTATTTAGGACCACATGAACAACATGTGAGAGTGCCCATTTTGGCAAAATTTCATGAATAATGAGATTCTGGATACTATGGCTCTTCTTACTTTCTCTAATTAAGAAAAATATCTAATTAGACTTGGATGTCCTTGATCATGAGTGAGATGGAATGCTCTCTCCTATGTTTATTTATCATTTATAGCTCATTTATAAAAATAACTCATTCACATGCTTTTTTTTCTATCTTTCTTTATAGTTTTAAATGAGGAACAGTGCGTGTCTGAATTAGGGAGGATTGTGCTTTCCACAGTGTGCCAAACAAAGATCGATGCCTTTTGAAATTAGAGATGATGTTATGAAATAAATATTCCACAGAATTTGGCAAAACTTGCTTAACATTTATCTTGTGCAGGCCCTATGTTAAGTATCAATATGAGTAAGATACAGACCTTATCCTCAAAACAGGGACAAATATGTAAGTATAACACAATTCATTTATAGAGATGTGATTTTCTTAAAGATAAAGACAGTACATCTTTTTCCACAAAAGTTAAAATAACAGAAAAAGAGAAAGGGATACGAGAAGTAATTAGTTATGAACAAAGTATAGAAAAAAGAATGAAGAGGTTGGGGATTTAGCTCAAGTGGTAGAGCACTTGCCTAGCTAGTTCAAGGCCCCGAGTTCAATCTCTGGCACCAAAAAAAAAAAAAAAAAAGGAGACGAAAAAGAAGAATGAAAACACAGCCCCAAAGATGCTGGAACGTGTTTATTAAAAGGACAGCCTATGAAGTTTGAGAGTGGAAGAGAGAGTTGAATGGGGTGAAGTAAGGTAAAGAGAAGCCCTACCTGAAAAATTAGATCTAACTCTTACATATTCAAAACCATAAACTGGAAAAATCTGAATGTTACACAATACTTAATTTAAAATATATAACTTTTCAGCATCAGCCAATTTAAAAAGCTGATAAGAAAATTTAAGGACTGTTCTCAGTGCAATCATTTCACTGATTTAATTCTAAACATAACAGCATTTTAAAAGCTTATTTGAACTTAGTATATCAAAACTGAATTACTTTGAAATTATTCTGCAGAAATTTCTCTTTGAGATGAAGTTATGTTCTAGTTAATTTTTTTTTCAAAAAGTAGATCACATCTAGGTCACAAAGGAAATTCAATAGCATAAGAGCAGTTTCTTTGGTTTATCAAATTTTTATTCATCTCTTAGATCATCAATTCCATGAAAGCAAAAATTACCTATGAACGAATCTTGAATATCAAAATCATGTGGGAAAATTTAAACAGATTTTCCCATTTTCCTAACTATGAATATGCACGGTTTCATAGACAAGGTTTGAGATTCTATGAAAGGTCATAGTCTTAATTCTAATCTTTATCATTTGATATTTTGTTCATTCTGGGTAATCTAACCTAATGATAAATCCATCTCTGTCTGCCATTATTTCTATGAATTTACTTTTAAAATTTTAATCTGTAATTATCCAGATATTCTAGGTTAATCCTTTCACTCACTACAGATCCCCAAGATGAACAATGTTGACATTCATTTACCTGAATATCAAGTTACTTTCTTCCTTATATGAACCAGTGATGTACACTTATTTACCCACTTTATAGTGAAACTTCTGCATTGCACCTTCCTCTAGAATGATTACTTTGCACAGGTTGGTAGTAGCTGAAAATGAGTAATTATGCTTTCACCAGCCCAAAGTAGCAAGGCATGAAAGTCTGCACATTCCTAAAGCTCTTGTAGAATCTCAGAGATGGTCTGAATCAGAGAAGGGTATTCACTTGTTGTTACTGTAATTACCATTGCTGTTATTGTTATTTTATTGTTTTTGTCATTATGTGCTTGGCTGATTGATTTGGTTTGACTGCTGTTTATATGCCCTTAGTGGGAAAAACACTCTGATAAAATTACAAGAAAATCACAAGAAAACGCCACTAAAGACAATGAAGAAAAGAATAATGAAGTTTTTGCTTATAGACCATGATCTTGGAGCAAATACAAGGAATTAAGATACAGAAGGCATCAGGACAGATTGCGTTTCATGTGGAAAAGAGAGATTTTTATCACCTGAAAAGAGATGCAAAGGCTAAGGATGCAAATGAGTTGAGTGGGTCTGGAGGCAACAACATTTTTGAGATAACCACCTCAATTTTCAGTTTACAAAGAAAGCTGAGTTTATCTGCTGTGAATGATGTGAGTGAGATTTTGCAAGGGCTTGAGAACAGAGAACACAAATTGGGATAATTTCTGAGGAAAACAAGAGAAAACTGATCAAAAACAAGTAAAATAACTGCCTCGGATGCTCAAAGTTTAGTGAGGGTGGAAAAAGCAGGACTTGAGTGTACAATACACTGTACTGTCTTCCCTTTAGTTCAACAAATATTTATCGAGTGACATAATTGTATCAGTTACCATACTCTGTGACAGGAATACAGAAGATACAACCTATGGCTTCAGGGGGTTTGCTGACATACAGATAGAGGCCATCTTCCTAGGAGGACTCAAAAATTTGAGCCAAAGACTGGAGAAAATGAGCTCTTATATTAATAATGTTATTAACTAAGCAATGGTTAGTTATGGTTATTAACTAACCATTACTTTCTTTTAAAGTTTATGATCTATTCAGACTTTCTACTCCCTTGAAATATGCTATTTGTAGTTCCACTCACATTGCCTTTTTCCTTCTTAACATTAAGTTGTACTTCTCCTCTTTTCTCTAAATCCATCTCCCCAGTTCCTTCCTAACTAATTTCACTTCTCCCCTTTGTAAATGTTTAAATTAATTTGATAATTTAATTTTCATATTGAATTACGTTATATCTGATTCTTAATAAATGGATAATTATTAATCCTTTCATCCCTATCTGATGTTTCCGCCCATGTACAAGCAAAGATCAAAGTACAACATTCGATACTTTAAAGTGTCATGCATTCAATATTGGAATATAATTTTTACTACATAGAAGAAATGTTTAGTGAATAATGAATATAGAATCATAGCAAATAAATAATTTTGGCCTAAATTTAGTTGTATTCAAATGAATTGAAGGTTGATAATTATTTTACAGGATTTTGATAGTATAATTTTCAAAATATTTCTCTACTGAGAAATTAAACTGGTTATATTTCAATAAATAAAATCATAAAATTAATCATATTTAAAAACATCTTTTTACACATTTAATTGAGAAGTAAGAAAGACATCTTTTCTTTCCTAAATTTGCCAGGGGCAGTTGAGATAAAAATGTTCTCTAAAAAGCGAAGGTGATGCAAAATACTTAATATGTATCAAATCTTAAAAATATAATCAGAGGCAAATCATGTGTTAGTAAAAGTGTTTAAATTATAATCATAAATATGTAAAATCTGAAAAAATCCTGAATCTAAATTTGTTCAAGTAAATCAGTGCCTCTCAACTTTATGAAACCCATTTTCTTTTATTCTTTTTCAATAGCTCTGAATACATGGTCACCACATTCATTTCTCATTAACAAGTCTTCAAAAAACATTAAATGTTCCTCACTTTGTTTCTCAGAGTCCTAGTTAGGATCCTATAATTTAACCAAATGATACCAACCTTAAATCCTTGCTTTAAACCTTTTTAAACACAGGGATCTTGTCTTAATCTTAAATTTAAAATATTGTTACTTCTGGTTCTCACTGAAGAACAAAATTTCAAACAATCTGCTCTTGAATTAGAATAAAAAACAACGAAAAATAGTTTTCATGAAAAAGTTGAAGAATAGGAAAATTTCTAGATTTATTTACTATTCCAGCCTTTGAACAAGCAAAAGCCACAGCAGACCACATATAGAATGCATTCTATCTTTATTTTCTGTGATATCACTTTTACTTAACTATATATTTTGGGAGAAAATTCTTAATAGTTTTTAATTTCATTTCAACATCTCCATAGTGAACACACACTAATAGTAGTTAGACTAATATGTCCAGTTGCATTTAAGAAAGGTTTTAGAGTTCCAAAGTATGAAATTAGTTCTTCAACCCAGTTTCCTCCAAGCAGAGCTTTAGCTTTCAAAGCTGAACTGTCTACAATCACTAATTCTGTAAACAGCATGCTGCCCTGAGTTGGCATTGTCCTGGGGGCTATCTCATATCTTCTCTCCATAGATTATGATTCTCAGTGGAGATCCACGTGTCACATAAATCATAGATAGGATGAGGCATATAACTGTGGAAATCCAGAACATTAAGAAGGTTAAATTAAAATTGACTACCAAAATTAGGACATGTCCAAATTGCCTATCCTTTCATTTAAAAATTGTACTGAATACTACCCATATGACAGGTAGAATGAGTACCTCATGATAGGGTACAGTCCCTGCTCTCCTACAATGTACTATCTAATGAGAAGGTACTTATTAAACAAGAAAGTGCAAGTGGGATGAGATTTTTAGAAAAATAACTAAGCTTTTTCAGGAATAAGGTCATGAATGAATTAAATGACTCAGTATTAGGCTGGATTTTAATATTTTATTTGCAGCCAAAGACAACAGCCCTGGGGAAAATATTCCAAAGGCTTTCCATTACACTTTCAATAAAACTCAAACTCCTTCTTTTAGCCTGAAAACTCCCTGGGACTGGCCTGCCCACTTCTACAAGTTGATCTGGTCTGACTTTTCTCTTGGGCCATTATAGTCAAAAAACAAAGGCCATCTCACTACTGACCTCACAAAATCCTTCTTATTAACTATACTTAATGAACTTGAGTTCCTACACCCAGCCAGAATACCGCTGGCCATTTCAGATACATGTGTGAATAAATTCACATTTTTGCTTGAGCCAATTAGAATAGGTTCAATACTTTAAAAAAATTTTAAGTCCTGACTTACTAATATTGCTCTATACATATTCTTTTAAAATATTTCCTCAAATGCCTTGATCACCAGTATGTCACCATTCTCCTTTCTCTTCTTTTAACAAGATCTACTCTGTCCACATACTATGGAAGTGTAGTGACCAGTAATCCAACTGGTTTGATGCAAGAAACACTTTATCATTCTGTCATAATAGATACAGTCCATCAGCAAACACTAATCAATGTCAAGCCGGTGATTTTTTGGTTAAAATAATCCATACAAGTCAATCCAAAAAACTTAGTTTTACTATTACTTCCTTTTGGACACATATGCTGTTATCAAACACTTCCCTAATTCTATAAGTATACACTGAAGTTTCCAGAAAAAAACCCAATTTTGACATATATTCTTAGTGCCATAGTAAAAGCAGTTTTAGGAGAGTTAAAAGTTCTGACTCTCAACTTCAGTTCTATAATCTTAAGAGAATCCTTAACCTTACCACGACTCAGTTATTACAACTGTAAAATGGAGATAATAATCTTCGCTGTGATATCTTTGCAAAAATAAGAAAATACATGTGAGAAACATTTGTTCCAAAATGGTAACTACTATAGTAGCTTCAGCCCTTTTCTTTAGCTCTCTGAAATATTTCGTTCCCCAAGCCAACAATGCAAAAGCAATCAGTCCCTCCCATTTTGGGGTATTTCACAAATGTGATAAGCAGGCCCCCTAAATCAAGGGTAAAAGCTCAAGATTCAAACACATAAAATAAATGACTATAAAGCTGGGCATTAAACATAGTGTGGTGACAACTGTGACAAACCACAGAGCAAATGCCCCATCTAAAAAGACACTAGCTAAAATATTGCATGGTTTCTCTTATATGAGAAACTCAAATTATAAATGAGGAGCAAAATAAAAGATTGATAATCGGAAGTAGGGAAACATATCATTTTCAAATGGGAAGGGGATCAAGACATGGAGGAAGGGGGTATGAGGGGGAAGGAAAGGAGATGAAAAAAGGGATTAAGATGTGTTGTGTACATGTATCAAACTCCATACAAGGAATGTAAACATTATGTATTGCAAACGTGTACTAATACAAATAAAAATTGAAAAAGTAAAGGAAATGATTTTTAAAAATTAAAAAAAAGACAACTACTAATCAACCCCAGCTGAATTCACCAGGAAGAATAGAGTAAAAATATTCTGATGTTTATAAGAAACAAAGAAAGGTGAAGTTTTACTAGGTCTCTATTTATATTTCAATGTTAACAATTGAAACAGAATTGCATAGGGAAAAGCATGGGTGCCCACAGGTAGCCTGTTTGTAACCTTAGCATCCAAGCTTTAGAGTGATTCACAGAATGACTGTCAGGATAAAGTTATTGATCTATATTTCATGCTTTAACTATTCATCCCATTAATATGGTGAAAAACCTTTTGGAAAACTAGAAGAAACAGGCATAGGCATACTTTTTTTTTTTTTTTGCATATAGAAGGCCATTTAGAAAGATAAGCTTCTGTGTTACCAACGAAGTTATTTGATCAGTGACATTTAAGAAATAGCTGCATTAGAACTCTTTTAACTTCCTATTACTCAAGAAGCACTTTTTATTTATTTCATGTGGGTATATTTTATCTCCAACAAATCTATAATCATTTTAAGATTTGACATATTTTGTATCTTCCAAAAAAGGTTAATAAACATTTATTTAACAGACTGATTCAGAATTACTTCTTGTATTTACTGTTAAAAAATTGAGAAATATTTTAAAACCAAGATCTATCTATGAACTAGAATTTTCTATGCTACTTTCATTCCAGAGTCTGTTATCTGTGCCTTATAGAGCTTCTTTAGGAATTTTGGAGAAAAAAAACTTAAATTTTACTGACACCTGTAGAGGAAAAGTTGGTAAGTGAATCCAAGTTGAAATAAAAGTATAATAAATGAATAAGCTTTATATTAGTTTACTAGAATATCATTCTTCAATTCAAAGTATATTAAAAGAATGAACTTCTAGCACTCTAGTAAAAAATCCATACATTTTATCGTGGTTCCCCAGAATACAAGAACTGTATATCATTAAAAGCATATAACTTATCAATATAACTAAGAAAGAAATGCTACCTTAACCACCCTGATGGGTGAGAATGATTTTTCACAAAGCAAACTTCGGAAAGAAAAATAATTTTAAAATGCAATGGTTTAAGGCAGAATTCTGAACACATCTACAAACCAAATGTGACTCATATCTGCAGTGGAAATGAAATGATTATATATTAAACCTCATGAACGCCTTTGCAGAAAATACTCATGACAGAGAGGTCATTCAGGGTAGCAAATGTATTAGCCTGCATTGTAGAAACAGTGAAAAAATACAAATAAATGGTTTTATAAGAGTTTGTAATTATTGGAGCAACTAGAATAATGGAAACTAAGGATTATGACAGAAATAGGGACCCCTGAAGCAGGGATCCTGCTAATAATGATAATCACCGTTTATTCAGTATTTTAATGGAACCATACAGATAATTGAGCAGCAGAGCCAAGGCTCAATCCCATTTTTCGCTGACTCAAAACTCATGCCCAATGTTATGATCCATGTCTTTTATTCTCCTAATAAAACTGATTATGGCAGGAGTAATCACTAACGAAAGAATCCAGAATTATGTATAACTGTTGTCTTAGCAATACTGGTTAATGTTTCCAACAAGTGGCTTGGTAAGAAGATTTTGGAAATTTAAAAACATCTCCGTATAGGCTTCATTATCGTTTACTGTATATATGTTTCAGCATATTATAGATAATATTTCTGAACATGTTTCCTTCTTTTCTTTATGTGATCTAATCCTGTCCCACTGAAGCATCCATTGTCTGAAAAAAAAATCACTATCCTCATGGTAGAAATGGAAAAAGAAAAAAAAATCAATGTTAAGCTTTTAATTCTTAAAATACACTCCTCTTTCACTCCTCCACTCAACAAATAATAATTTTGCATTAATTATTGAAAGGTAGTTCTCTGCCCTAAGTACTGCAGCACAGCAATTAAAAAACAGATCTAGAAGTAATTAATAACCATCTGTGTGTACATGCATGCCTGTGTGAATATGTGTGTGCATGTGTGTGTGTGTAAAACACAGACAAGTTTTGTTGAAACAGAAGTATTTTTTACATTCTATCTGCATATGAAGAGTAAATCCTGGATGATTTGAGACCATACTTTCATAATTAATCATGGTGTAAAAGGAAGGATAAATTGATCAAGAAAAAAAACAAAGTCAAGAAAAAAAAGGAAATTTTCATTAGCCAAAAGAAAGAAAATAAATTCTTCACTACGAAGAAAGATGAAAAGAAAGGAGATGATAAACTAAGTAGAAGGGTGTGTCTTAGGATTTTAGGGTGAGGATAGGGTGATGAAAACACCCAAATAGGTTAGGAACAGAAATCTCAGGGTAAAGAGGTTTATCCCCTTCTCAGGGTGGAGGAAAACCCAGCAAACTCCTTACAAAATATCTGTTCAGTCCAGCAAAATCTAAGGGTTGCCCTCACAGATCATCCAGAGCAAGAGGAGGATACAAAAGCAACCTGAAACCCTGCACACTGCAGACAGTGGCATAAAAGATGATTTAAACAAGAGTCAGGACAGAAAAACCAGCAGAACCAAGGGACTCGAATAAGCCTTGATATTGGACAAAGAATAAAACAGAAAATAAGAACCTATGCCTTCAAGTCAATGACAGAATAATTCCCAAAAAGGTCAGGTTAGATGACGCATTCAATTCACAATTTCAAGAATCTCTCACCTCACTTTGACAGTTTCCAATATACCTAAAGTATAACCTGGAAAAGAGACAAAAATGGGATACTTCTTGAAAGATACAAGAAAAGCCCTAACTGGAGAACTCAGCTTTGAAATGATTGAATATTTACTAATCAAAGATTGAAGGGAAGGCAGAGGGAATGAGAAAAGAATGTATTACCGCCAACAAATACCTTCACAATCCCAATTATCATCGAAAAAGCACAAAAAACAAGTTGCAGAAAATAAAAAGTCATGCTTTGCATAAGATCTGAAATGTAGCATATTCAGCCTTGCCATACGCCTAAGAATATAACATATATAAGTGCCATTACTTATTTTTCAAAAAAAAAATCCACATTAATACACTTCAGAATTAAGAACAGGGAATGAGAACTACAGCTATGTTCCTAGAGTCGGTGGCTCCTATGGGACATTACAGTTCACATTCATAAAGGGAAGGATGAGGAAACAGCACCTCCAGGACACTCCTTAGCCACGTGCATGCTACACATTATCCTAAGAATAGCCCGAGGCTCTGGGAAGAGAAGCCTGGCTGGCTATGAGGAATAAAACTGTTCTCACAATGTGGGGCTAGACACCCCAGCCAGAAAAATGCCGCAAAAATGTAAGCGAAACATTTATCGTTCTCTTTTCATTAACTTATTCGATTTGTATTTTGCTCTAATTTAGTAAATGACATAAAAAAATACAGGAGTTATCACGCTTGATTCAAACCTCTGGAAGACATCCTCCATACATTTCTCTTTTTTGTAAATCCCTGTAGCTAATCCATCACCAAGTCCTACCAGCTCTTCCTCAGTGTAGCTGAGACCTGCCTGGTTCTCTCTTCCATGCCAGCATCATCTCTCACGCAGGCTACTAACATCGTCTGTGACACTGAGGAAGCTCAGTGAGGGCTAGGGTGTTATGCTCATCTTATTCACAGGTTTATAAATACTCTGAACAATACTGCTGAATGAATGAATGAATGAAGGAATGGTTATTTTCTTTCCACTGCTTCTTTTCTCTAGATCTCATGACACTCCAAATTATGGCATAATAGGCAAAATGACTAGGAAACAAGCAAGAAAGAACACAAGAAAGTATACCCTAAATAGCAACATGAAAAAAGTTTTAAGAGGGATTAAGGAGAAAAATCTTCATTTAGAAAAGGAAGGACTGGACATATTTAAAAAACACAGCCCTTCCAATTCAAAATAGTAGAAGGAAATATCTATGTTTTATAAAGTATTGTATAAACTGTCTTCTCTGAGTTGAAATATTTAAAATTAACTTGGAAATGTGTTACCTAACTGTTGCATTCACATAAGGACATATTAGATCAAAGTGAGGATTTTAATCTACTGCATTTTCATGAAGCAGTATAGCCGTGTTGTTAACTGGCATGAGACACATTACAGGATTTCATCTTTTTCACATTCGAAAGATAAGTAAGTAGTACTTAGGGTAAAAGTAATCAGAAAAATAAATATATTCCTTACCTTTCAATGGAAAATTGATCTTAACAGATTTCTGAAGAAATGCCTCTTAAATTTTGATTTAAATTATTTTGCTTAAAGAAACTTAAAAAGACACTGGCGTAAGTATTTGTAAAACATTAGAAGAGTTTAAAATTACATGGTTATATAAGTTGATCAGACTTTCTTATTAAGAGCATAAACTTAGTAGAATTATATATAATGTGGCTTTTTGTTGTAACTACAAAAATTATATTATTTGTGCTTGAACCACTACATAATATGAGGAAAACTTGTTTCTTAATAAAAGTATATTAAATAGCCTATTAATAATCAGATTCTTAATGTAGCATTACATGCTGAAAGCAAAGAACTGCATTCCTATTATGTTACAGACTAATATTTGCTCTCAGAACTATTTCCAAAAAAAAAAGAAAGAAAAAAAGATCTTACCAGACATAAACTGTGTAATAGAGGATAATTCCATTTGGCTCCAGGGGTGGTTGCCATGACAACTTCACCGTGACACCAGACAACTGTTTTACGGAGAAGTCTTGAGGGGGAGAATCAGGAGCTGAAAAGTGAAGTTGGAGAATAATGGATTTCATTAAATAAATGGGCAAAGGTTAAAAACGCAAGGTGAAGACGGAAATGCACACAACTTTTTATGATCAACTTCCTGGTAAATGAATTAAGTTTGGTGCTTCTCTCCACAGGGACAGAGTATGATTGTTTACTTTCAAATGCGATGATAAAAGAAGATTTTGCATGGTGGTGTTAGAACATCTGTTTCGGTGATTCGATGGAAACAAATATTTCATGAGAAAATAGGACAAGGGGCGTGTCCCAGTGACTCACCTCCTGCTCAAGTACCTCTTGGTAAATTGCTATCTTCTAATAAGAACAAAAAACTCTATTGAAGCGAACATGATTTACAGTAAAAGAGCTACCTAGACAATAAAAAGAGTTGTGGGAAAACAATCACTCCTCCAAAAGTGGGAAAGCAATATGCACAACATTAGGATGGCAGTTAAAATGGCTGCCCTCACCAATAAAAACTACCTTCCTCAACTCCACTTGTGTCACTAAAACATAAAGTAATATCAAAATCCGTTCACTGAGTCTTTGAAATTGAATAGTATACAAAGTATGCTGTATACACCAATGCAGTATATAAACAAGAACACAGTTTAAGACCTACTTATTCCTCCATGATAATAGAGTAAAAATAAAGTAATTTAGCTCTTCTGCATTGAATAAGCAATAAAAAATACTATGAATTAGTAGGGCAAGTTTATAGTTAATTTAGATAAAACATTTAGAATGCTAATTCTCAACTGTTGTATAACAGCACAATAATGTCTTAAAAATGTTTTAAGACACCTTATTTTAGATATTATGGAAGAGACAAAAGGAGCTAAGCTCCTTCTCTACATTTTAGCCACTGAACTATTAGGAAATATTTATTCATTTATGAAGTTAATTTTTACTTTGACAACAAGGAGAATATATATATATCTCAAAGAAGGAAAAATCAGGCAGGCAAATTTTGACAGCCACCAAGTTTAATGAGGACAGGCAGTGATGAGAAGATGAAGCCATGAAGGCAGTGCACTTAGAAAGTGAGGCAACCCAGGGAATGTGACCATGATGCTTTGGTGAAATACTTTGATGGAGTTAAAACAAGAAGAGACTTGCAAAGGGAGAAGACGCTCCCAAAGGCTTTGTCATTTTGATCAGAAGGAGAGCAATGTGGAGAAAATATTTTCTCCTTCTAGAAGAATCTAATGTACATTTTGCCTTGGTGAGTGATTCCGGACTCTGAACATCCAAAGATGCAGCCTCTCTCAAAGATGGGAATCTTGAAATAAAGAAAAGAAGGAGAAAATAATACTCCATAAATACTTTTGATACATTCTAATTCACACTTTATGGCAACAGGAATTCTTTTTTAAAGAAACAGCTAATTGTTTCAAAATATACAATGTTTAAAACATAAAAATTCAGATTCTAGTCCCAAACATACTCCTCAAAAGTCATTTTCTTAGCATAACATATGGTATAACTCGGTCAGGTTCAATAAGATATAGTCTAGTGTTAAAGTTGATTTTATTCAGGCTAGGGAAAAGTTAGTTTAAATATTCCATGTGAAGTTTATTAAGATTCAAGAATAGCATCTTGGCCAATTATGTAGAGAAATGCAGAAAAAAGAATGAATTTATTAATGAGCTAATCGTTATGCCATAGAAACATTTGAAAGTTGCTGTATACAGAATATACTCCAAAAAGTATGTAAGTGGGTATTCTGATGAGTGTAGAAGTTGAGAAGCACAGTTGTGCTATATCTCACTTAATGTTCAAACAATTCAAATCAAATTTTTACTTTATTAAATAACCCTGAAAAATATTTACTTAATTATTTTACAAGGATTGATGAATTCAAAAGCAAAAACAACAAAACAGCATTTTATATCTGATTTTTGATGTAAATCTTTGCTACCTCCTTGTTCTATGAGAACCATGAAATCTGTCTAATGCTGGAGTGGTACGTAAGTGATGGGGAGGCTAGAGGAATCTTTACATTATGTTACATTCTCTATATTTATAATTCCTGCAATGTTATAGGACAAAAATATGTAAGTATGTACTACTGTATTTACCATCTTCCTCCGTCAATATGCTTATTGGTGCACTCCGAACTCCTTCACCTTTATGTGTGCTGGCAGATACCTCAATCATATATTGGGTATATTTCTTCAGTCCTAAATGGAAATAACGTAAGTTAATACTTAGAAGATGTAATATGCAAGAGGTAAACTATGAAGTGGTTTTCATTCAACAATGTTCCTAAAGTAAAAGATAAATAAAATATAATTCTTTAGCAGTAGTAACTCATTATGAAGATAAGACACAGGATAACATAAGAGCAATACAGAGAACAGCATCTGTCCTTCTAGAAGTATGGGGAAGGATTGACTAGAGAACTCTTTTATGAGACTTCCAATAAACTCCTAGCTTATTTTACTAAAAAAAATTCTCATGTCTGATACATAAATAGTGCATATTAAAATATTAAGCTAATATTTTCTGGCCACAATGCCAATATACATTTGAATATCCAACATTTGATTTATTCTTTTACCTTTAACATTCTGGGTCAAAGATGTTGTGTTTATAGTTCTTTCCTCATTTCCATTACTTCTCTTGAGATAAATTGTATATTTTTGTATGATTCCATTGGGACTACTTGGAGGAAGGAATGATATCTCAATCTCTCCAGAAGAAATATTTTTGTAAGTAATATTTTCTGGTGCACTATAAGGCACTGAAAAATACAAAAAATATAACTGCATGAAACAATTTTGTCCTAAAAATCTTTTCTGCAAAAATTCTCATGTAAGAGCACTAGAATATTTCTTTTACAAACACTAACCTGAATGTGATTGTAGTATGTACCCTAAATAGAGTAAAGTGTAGAGAGACTGCAGTACTTAAAACTTCATGGGTAGAAATTTCATGAGAGAAAAATATACACTAGGATTCGGCAGAAGAACACTTACAGAGTGATAGGCTTACTGAAAGACTTGAGACTAGAATAAGTTGCTTTGTATTGCTGAACATGAAGACGCAAGAAAGAGAACTGGAAAACACTTAAAAATTGATTCTGCCCTTCATTAATAATATTTTTAGAAGATTAATATTAGTTTTGACCCACAACAAGATCTATGACCAGGCTAGGAACCCCTCTGAAAGATGAGGTTGAGTAGTATGACCCGGAAGTAAAATTGTCTACCAAGAATATGGGATATCATTAAATAAAACACTATTTTTCTGTATTTAATTAATAATCTAACTTCTGTATTAAATGGTTTTCTATGTACATTCAATTATTAGAACTAAATATGGGAGTAAAATTCTGGTAAAACACTGGGAAAGATATCCTAGCTGAATGAGTATCATATTTAAAATAACTAAAACTTTGTATAACATTAAAACAAATTTTCCAAGAGAAGCTGCAGGGCTGGCAAGAAAATTAGAAATTGGTGGTGGCCAAAACTGAAACAAAAAATGGTAAATAAAATAGAAGAGAAAACACAGTAAAAACAGGAATCTTGAGAAGGAAGCTAGTACTAAAGCCAACTTTGTCTTTGGGTATACTTACTAGTCCTGATAACTCTGCAGTTTTCTTTACTAATGTATGAGAAGAATATCAGAAAAAAAATATAAAGGCTTGGAGCAGTTGAAAAATAAGAACATCCCTATACAAAGAGCTGGATTCCCATGCCTGCAAGTTCCCCAAGGGACCTTATATTGATTGGATCTACTGAACACACTGGCCAAAATTTACATGAGCAGAGACTCCTGGACTTGGGCAACATGAGGCATTTATTTTCAATTACTGGTAGTAATAAAATAAACTATCATGTAGAGAGGAAAAAACAGTGGAAAGGCAAGAAAGGAAAGAAAAAGTATGCTGTTTTGGAATTACAAGCCTATTCCCAAGAGCCTAAGTGGTCTAAATCCGTGATACTTAACGTATAACCGAAAAGAGTCTATGTTTCAGAATTTAAATTAAAATGAAAGTATAGTCCAGAGTTGTTCTTACTCCTAAACAACTATGTAAAATAAATATAAAGCCTCTCTGGAGGAACTTCACTTCAATTCAAACCACAAAAATTTCCCACAGGTAAAGTTTCAAGAAGTATGAGCCCACTAAGAAAATCACAAAACACACAGATCAAATACCAGTAGTGAAAGCCAGCAAAGAAAAGGAAAAAAATAACACACACGCACACACATACACACACACACACACACTCACACACACGTCCCAATCAGAGGTCTAAAGGCTTCAGATATTGAAATTATTAAAATCAAAAACACATTTGACATATTTCAAAATATCAAACACATTTTAAAAATATGAATAAAGACTTTCTCAAATAATCATACATAACATAAAACACCAAGCAATTCTGAGATAGAAACAGACAGGCTTTCTAAAGCAGAAAGAAAAATAATTAAATTCAAAGTATCTTTAATTAATAAGGATCAGAGCAGACAAGGATGAAGAGAAATCTGTTTACAAGGATAACACCAGACATTATCAAGAATGCAGATCAAAGGAAAAAATTATGGATAAAATATAAAATAATAGTTGAGAGACACAAATTACATACTAAGGGTATCTAAAATAATAGGATTCAAAGACAAATATTTGAAGGAATAATGGCTGTGGTTTTTAATAATTTATGTAAGAGGTCAGACTTAAGATCAAGGAATATCAGTAAATCCCAAACAGGAATTTTTAAAAATCATACTTAAATATGTAATTGTGAAAATAAAAAATACCAAAGCAGAGAAATCTTAATAGGACCGCAAAAAAGACAGACCATCTACCTAGGAATGATAATTGCACTGACAATTAATATCAATTGAAAAGAACTAGAATTCTATAACTAGAAAAATTAGCAAGAGCAAAATAAAAACATTCAATCAAGACCTGAGAAAGAATACCAAGACAGCCTTAATAAATGAAATTACAAACAATGCAATTCATACCCATTCTTTAAAAGAAAAATTTTTACCAGCGATGAAAGACCACAGTAGCAAAGGTAATCGTTAAAAATTATCTGTATAGAATAATAACAATAAGAATTATTTGGGGGACGGGATTAAATAATACAAATTCAGTAGGTAAATATTATTGGCATTTTAGAATCTTGTTACAAGATTACTTCCTTTCCAAAGGAATTTAACCTTTTATTAGTAGTATTCCAACTAAAATGAGTATAAAAATTACTATCTATAAACATAGTAGAGAACTAAAATCTAGAAGTTTTGAAATCATAGATATGGTGTCCTCTCAGTTACTACCAGTTATAGGGTATAGTATATTTAAGGCGGACTTAATGGGAAAAACTGACATAAGATGGAAAGACTTCTAAACCTTTGGGAAAATTATAATTCAACACATAGTTTGATGTAACAATGCGTAGCAGTGTAATCCTGCTATCACTTCCCAAACATCCTAAATCTCTCATGTCATTTTAAACCAATCCATTATTTTGAGAAAAACCTTCAACTATCCTGAATCATTTCTTTATCTTCTGATTCTACTTAAATGTTGGATCTGCTGAGAACATGCCATCTAGGCCCTCTTGGGTACCAGACTGTTTTTCTTCCACAATTCCTATAACCATGGGGCCTGAGAATCAGATAGTTGTGTTTTTCCTTTTTCCCATATTTAGATCTTTTCTCCTTCCTTCTTCCTGAAGAACCACAGATCCTCTGCAGTCACATTCCTTTAGACATCACTAAGATACTTTCCTAAGTGACATCATTTTAATCACTTAAGTCACTTTCCTAAAACAGTGAAAGGGTGACACTTCTCTCGACATCTTAAAGATATTATCACCCGGGTAACTGATTTTATCATTCTTAAATAGGTCAACATCAATTCAAATGATCCATCTAATCCCTTGGACTCCGTATTTTTGGTCTCCATAATTCCAAGTCCTTTCCTCCACCTTATCTTAATCACTGATTTTTATGGCCACATCTGAGACCTTGTAATTACCTCTGACTGTCAGTTTTCCTCACTTTGGCCGCCAGCTCTTACCTTTACAGCTTACTGACTTTTATATTCCCAACCCACAAATTCTTTGATCTTCATCAAATGCTCACTACCTGTGTCATAGGGGCCCGCTATGTCCTCATTTCCCTATATATTCAGGTTGGAGCCCACTGTCACTATAATCACTTCTGAGCAAATTCCACTTCTGTTTGTGTCTTACTTTCCCGTTTATGTCCATTTAAAAAAATATTTATCAGAGATGAAAAACCTCTAAACTGGGGTTGGGGATTTAACTCAACTGGTAAAGTGATTACCTAGCAAGCACAAGGCCCTGAGCTCGATCCCCAGTACCACCACCCCCAAAAGCAAAATCTCTAAATCTCAATTTAGGTGAAACTACATTCTATACCATCTCCACATCCTAGCCTGGTTTTGTGTGTGTGTGTGTGTGTATGTGTGTGCGCGCACGCGTATGTGTGTACTTTTAGTTAATTCAGTCTGCAATTCTTTTGTGTGTTTTCACAACCTCCTTAAACTTGAAATATATTCTCCATTTCTTAAGCAGAGATGATAAACTTGCTTCTCATTTCATTGAAAAAATAAGAACACTCAGAAGGATATATAATCTTCCTAAAATTTCCCTTTTACTGCCTTGCTTTGTTGCTGTTTCCCAAGGTCTAAATACCACTTCTGCATTAAGACTCCATTCCTACTGTCCATTCAAAGACTTTACATTTCAAAGTATTTAGGTATACATGTGAACACACACACACACACACACACACATTATAAATATATTATGGTAAAAATGAAGTGTCTTGTTTAATTTCATTTGCCCCTTCAGCTATTCCTCCATTTTCAGGCCCCTTCAACTATTGCTGACATTTGCACTTAATGCCAAATCTCCTCAGAATTTTCCTTTACTCATTTTCTACATGTTCCTACTTACCGTTCTCTCTTAAACATACTTCAATTAGGCATTTTTCTCATTTTTACTAAGAAATCAACGTCTGTGAATTCATCAATGACCTCCATCTTGCCAAAACACTAACCAGATAGGTGTGCTTATCTTTCTGCACTCATCAACAGCATTTGACATAGGAAATAAATTACTTCTAAATGAAAATCTGTATTTATTTGGATTCCAATGCATGGTCTTGATTTTCCTCTTGATTTTTCTCCAGCCTCACTGGTGACTTCCTCTTGCTCTTTCATTCACTATTTCTTGATTTCCCTCTATCTATGTGCCACACTGCTCAGGATATAGTTATATGCTTCTTGTCATCTACTTCTGCACTCATATTTAGGTGATTTTATCTCATTCTTTGACTTCAACTACTGTACCAGAGATACTGTGGAGCTTCACATTATGTGTTCCTTGAAATTCAAACTTATCCAATTGCCTTCATGACAGGCACCTGAATACCTCACACATGCTCAGAAAAGAACTCCTGAATTTTCTCTTGACTGCTCTCTTCTCTGAACTTCTCCATCATGATTCAGGCAAACAATCAGACCCCAAATCCAGGAATCTTGAATCTTCTCTATTTTCACATCAACACATTCAAAAGAAATCTCAAACTGTTAAGTCATTTCATGTTCGTGTTTCATAACTCTCCAATAACTTCCTATTAAGATTAAGCTCCAAATTTAGAATGTCACTCAAACATCTGTATGATACATTTCTGTTTATTCCTGTGCTTATCTACTAATTCTTTACCAACAGCTCATACCAGTTGAATGAAAGAAATGTCTTGCTCTTCCTCAAAAACATACAATTTCTAGCCTCTTCCAGAACATGGCAATTGTTGTTTCTCTTTCTGAACTATTTTGTCTCCTTATTTTGCTTCAATTTAGCTCTATAGATTACTCTTTGGGCAAATACAACCTCCTCGATGAAGCTTTTTCCCTGTTCCCATCTCAAATAGCACACTCACTATAAGATTCTCTCTTTTTTTCTTGACATCTTTTTCTTCATTTTTTTCATGAAATTTACCACTATCCCAAATCACAATTTCTTTTACTGGTTTCTATTCTGTGACACTTCTAGAATGTTAAGATGTGAGAAGATAGGGATTTTTGTCTCATTTGCTAATATATCTAGATTCCCAAGAACAAAGATCCATAAAACTGTTCAGTAGATAAATAGGTTAAATAGTACAAAATATATTAAAAACAAGGACAAAACTCATATTTAAGAAAATGAAAGAATACTGGATTGAATTGAAAATCTCTAGTTGGAATTTAAAAAAAGAATTTGAACAGTTGTCATTAAAATTTATAATGATGACTTCTGATTTTCCAAACTTTTGCTGAATTTATTGAGGTGTCCCTGTGGAGTTACTTGTATACCACCAGTAGTCGGCATAAATATGTATCCCTTAACTCAGGATGGTGCCCTTCATATTTTATTCACTTAATCCTTAGGGGACAACCAGTGCTGGATCTATAGGCAGATAAAGCAAGACAGACTTGATGACTCACTGATCTAGGAGACTGATTATGATATTCTCAATTTGAATAAAAAAGGTTTCCAATTGTAGTAGTATGTCATAAGCTAGATAACTAATGAATAAAAACATGATTATAATCAGTTGAAATAAGCTGAATCTTTTTTGTTTGTTTTTTGTTCTTTGGTACCAGGGAGGATTGAACTCAGGGCCTTGCACTTGCTAGGCAAACACTCTAACCAATAAGCTAAATCCTCAGCCCCTAAGCTGAATTTTTATAAATCTAAAAATAAAAGATATAATTTAGTTCATGATAATTTTGAAAGAAGTAATTTCCTTTGACGATGCCAGAGGTTTTTGTTGGCTATATATTGGTGTGATGTTTGTAGAGAAGATTTTTAAATGTTCACTAATACAAATAAATTTGTAGACTTCTCTCAAACTTTTGTTCAACAAAAAATGATCTGCTACTGGTTGTTGCCCCAATTTAGAAATACTCAAGATATTTGGTTAAAGGTGCACTGTAAAGAAATGTTACATTTTAAAAAGAAAAGAAAATATGTGCATATCATTAAAAGAGTAATTTTTACAGAAACTTCTTAAAGGCATTTTGTGATTATTCCACACTAAGCATAAGAAAATACAAATTAATCCTAAATTTGTAAGCTGTACATTGTATCATTTAAACAAAGACAGAGAGATACACATACAAACACGTAGGAAAAAAATCAATCTTATATTGATTTTTCTTGTTTGAACCAGAATGTTTTACTTCCAACACTAGTAAACTCTGGTTCTCTAAACAAGATAAAACAATTGAACAAATAATTTACCCCTGCCTTAGCACATCACTGAGTTAACACGTCACTCAATTTCTCATGAAACATATTTGAAGAGCAGGCCCTTATTTTTTAGTAGAAAATGTATGCATTTCATTTAATAAGATGAAACTTGGGCACAAATAGATAGTTGTTCTTGACACATTCTGCTTCAAATGGAATCGTGAGAATCTACTAAACTCTACTTTCTTCTTTTGCCAAAGTAGCTAAAGTTGGTGGCTCAATACTAATAAATACGACGTAGGAAAAGTCACTGAGTTTTCATTGTCTTCTACTCCCTTAGACAAAGGTCTAACACCTAGAATATATAAAGAACTCAAAAAAATCAAATCCCCCAAATTTAAAGACCCTATCCAAAAATGGGCATCTGAAATGAATAAACATTTCTCAAAGAAATAAAAATAGCAAATAAATATATGAAAAAATGTTCAACATCATTGGTCATTCGAGAGATGCAGATCAAAACAACACTAAGATACCATCTCACTCCAGAAAGAATAGCTATTATCAAGAAATCAACCAATAACAAGTGCTGGCGGGGCTGTGGGGAAAAAGGAACCCTCCTCCACTGTTGGTGGGAATGTAGACTGGTCCAAGCAGTGTGGAAATCAGTGTGAAGATTCCTCAGAAAACTACAGCTAGAGGTTCCATTTGACCCAGCTACTCCTCTGCTTGGTATCTTCCCAGAAGAATTAAAATCATCATACCACAGTGATATATGCACAACCATGTTCATAGCAACACAATTTGTAATAGCTAAGTCTTGGAAACAACCTAAATGCCCAACAACTAATGAATGTCTAAAGAAGATTTGGTTTTTCTACACAATGGATGGAGTACTACTCTGTCATAAAAAAGGACAAACTACAGACATTTGTAGGTAAATGGATGTTCCTTGAGAACATACTCTTAAATGAAATAAATCAGACACTTATCAGTACACACTGAATTTTCTCTGATATAAGAAACCATAAGTGTAAATAGGACAAAGGGGTATAATGATATTATGTAAAAAAAAAAAAGATAGTATTCAAAGAGAGGAAAACTAGATAGGAAAAAGGGGGATAAAGAAGGAAGGTTAAAAGAAAAATAAAATGAAAGGGAAAAAATTGAAAAATGTAAATAAACTTGTTGCAAATAGAGAGGAGTGGGTGAATGGAAGGGAGGGGAGGCGAAGGGTGGGGGGAAACCAAGCTACATCATGTGCAGGTACAAAATAACCATGTTGATTATGATCATTATGTATACAATGTATCTTTGCCAAAGAAAGGGCAAAAAAGCAAAAGAGACAAATGGGATTACATAAAACTAAAAATTTTCTATACAGCAAAGGAAACACTCAAGAAAATATAGGAAATAGGAAAAAATGTTCACAAACCATACATCTAATAAGTTAATATTTAAAATATATAAAGGCCCACGCAACTCAATAGCAAGAAAACAGTAATCCATTTTAAATACTGGCAAAGGTCCCAAACAGACATTTCTTAAAAAATGAGATACAAATAGCCAACTTGCACATGAAAAAATGGTACAACATTGCTATCATCAGCGAAATGCAAATTAAATCCAAATAAGGTATCACCTCATATAAAGGCTCTCATTATAAAGATGACAGAGAAGTACTGGTAAGAACACAGAGAAAATGGAGTTCATGTGCATTGTTGGTGAAAACATATTTCAAAATATTGGATTATACACAATACATATATATGATTTTTAATTCATCAATTTAAATTAACTTACTAATTAAAATGGTAACTACGTGAAGTGATGGCTATATTAATTGACTTGATTATGGTAATCATTTCACAACACACATGTATATCAAAACATCATCCTTATGGTTTGGGTGAGTTCTCTGGCCCGTGGAATTAAAGTGTTGAAACTGAATTCCGAAAGTAGTATGTTAATGGTATTTTGAGGTGAGAACTTTAGGAGATAATGAGAATTAGAAGGGGTCATGAGGGCGGGGCTCCCGTGACAACATTAGAGGATTTATAAGAAGAGGAAGAGAGACCCGAGCTAGTGGTTTGCGCTGCCTTGAATGTAATGGTCTCTGCCATGTTCTGATGCATCAAGAAGGCCCTTGCTAGGTGCTGGCACTGTGCAAAATCTTGTACTTCGTAGCCTCCAGGACCACAGCTAAATAAACCTCTATCTGTTATAAATTTGCAGTCTGTGATATGCAGTCACAGCAATAAAAACTGGGCCAAGGAAATATGCTGTACACCGAAATATATATATTTGTTTGTCAATTATACCCCAATAAAGTTGGGGTGGAGGGAAATAAACCAAGTTTGGATTTGTGTATCCCAAAAACACAAAAACAAAAAAAACCAGTCTGGCAATTGCCACTATGTATTATTAAACAACAAAAATAAAATAAACAACTTACCAGTCTCGGAAGTCCTTATGGAGAGTAATGACGATGACTGATTACCATGACCAAACCTAGTGTAGGACCTGACAGAAATGTTATAGAGGGTATAGGGTTTTAAGTCCCTTAAAATTATGCTTGTTGTGGTGGTGTTCTTCAAAAACAAATTATCTCTATTTTTATAGAGTACTTCATAAGCAACAATAATTCCATTGGGTTTTTGAGGTGGCAACCACTTCAACTTTATTTCACTTGATGAAACATCAATTATTTCAACATCCTGAGGTGATGATTCTGGCTCTGAGGGAAGGAAACACAATTTTAAGTAAATGTTCTTTTTTATGCGTATTTCTTAAAATACTAAAGACTTGGGGTAGGAGCAGTAGGCGTGTAACACCACTTTCTTTTTTTCTTGGGTTTTAGATTAAAATTGCACCTGATATTCTTACCATCTTCTGGAGTTGTCACATAGATGTCATTTTCTTCAGACAAAGAACTTTCTCCAACAAGGGTTGAGGCAGCCACTCTCATTTTGTATTTTGTATATTTTTTTAATCCTAAAAGGACAACAGGAAATTTGTTTAAAGTCTTAAACTAAAATTCTTGGTTAGTGCTGTTTAATATAGGAGGGCCTGGCTATCGAAATCAGCTTCCACATAAACCCAAATTCCACAAATTCCTTGGGCTTGAAGGCCTTTCCAAGTAGATGATGTCTGATTTGTGTCCTAAAATGTAAAGGTAACCATCTGAAGCTGAAATCTAATTTTTGGCACATGGGCAAGTGGAATGATTGATTTGGCACAAGTATGATGTCAGCTGAATTACTGCAGCTGATTTTCACATTCATTCATGCATCGTGAGTTATTTCAGTGTACCAGATATAATATTTCCTGGGTTAAGCAAATTTCTATAAAACTTATGATCAGATGCTTTTTACTTCTTTGTAGATAAATCTGCCTAAAGAAAAACACATTTCATCAGTTATTTCTGCAAGTATTTTAAAGCTATCCATGGAAGGCTAGAATAAGAAAATTTGGAATGATACAGCTTTAATGTATGGAGAGATGCATATTTTCCATTAGAATAGGAAGGAAAAAATACAATTATTTTGTTCTACCTGTTATGAGAAAGCTGTTATCTATAGTAGTCATCTGGAATGCTCTGTTTGTATCCAGTTCCATTGCATAAATTGTATAATGAGTTATTTTTCCATTGGGATATTCTGGAGGATCCCAATATAACAAAATAGATGAAGAGCTAATATTTTTATAGTTTATAATTTGAACGGAGCTTGGCACTTGAAAAGAAGAATTAACAATTAATATTAATAAAAAAGAAAAAGTACTACAGCATGCAAAAGAGATATGTGCAGGTAATTCCTTCCAAGGAAACACATTCTTACCTTGCTCACGCGTCCTGACATTGAGAACCGTTGGTGGTCCTTCTCCCATGATGGTGAAAGCAGATACACTAATCATGTGCTCAGTGAAAGGTACCAGTTGCCTGATAACGTAAGACAGCTGTTCAGCAGCAATGTCAGTGATATACTGATTCCTTGAGTTCACTGTTTGAAATTAGTGAGGAAAAAAAGGTGCTTAGTTTCACAATCAAAATTATTTTTGCTTCATGAAACCTAATAGCATGTTATCCATTAATCTCTTTTATGGATTCCTCTATGAAAAAGGTGGGTGTATAGTAATAATAAATACAGAGATCCATATTGAATGTACCTTCCCATAATATCTACAAACATTTTGTGCTCATAATACAGTTTTGCTTAGTGATGGCACTAGTATTTTAAGAAAAGATAACTTTGTAAGGGAGACTAGCTAGCAAATTTTTCTGAAAATAAAGGCTAGGCAATAATATAAAATCGAAATGTTATTAACCAATACTAAGTTTTAATAGGAGAGTTAAGAAATAGAGTTCTTCTGAAGTAACTTGTTTGTTGATAACTTTAATAATGGTCACTTAAGAGTGTAAGTTTTTAAGAACTCCCAAAGTGAAGTTTAAAACAGTCATTTTGGGAATGATTGCATATATCAGTTTTTATCATGTGTTAAACTACTATGCCATGTGCTATATTAGTGTTTTGGGAAAATGGAGAATAAAAATCTATTCTTTAGCATAATAAATACGTCTTATTTTAAGTGGAAAAAAAAAGAAATAGAGTTTTATTTGGACGCAAAATTCACCATGAATTCCTCAGTCCCAATAATTCTTCCAAATAAACATTCTTGGATAAATGACACAAATATGTCTGAACAAGGATTTGTAATGATAAGTTTTTATTTTATTTGGAACTTGTGCTTCTAAAGTGTTAATTAACAATTAGGCCATACTTGAAATATTTAAGAAAACATCCGTATCAGAAATAGTGAGTCTCTCAGTTTTTAGTATTGCCCCTACTTTGCACAAGAAAAATGGATCGATAAATGAAATAAATTCATATTGAATAGAATGTTGCATTTTGTTAATTCAACCATAATGGGAATAATATAACACTTTTAATTTGCAATGGGACAAATACTAAATCAGAGAAAATACAATGAAAATACAATACAATGAAAATACAATAAAATAGTCTTCTCACATAATGTTTTATAAAATCCAAAGAGATGATATAGATCTGTCATCTAACCAAGTATTTTTAATTTGCCATATATGATGTTCTCCTTTTAAAAACAGTAAGATCCACTGACCCTGAAGAGCAAGTGTACAGACTAATGACATCACCACGTCGCTAGGGTCACCTACACCTGTTTAACACCCCATGCACTAGAGTTGTAACTTTCTGACCTATTTACCTTTAGTGACATTTGAAAACCTATTAGTCAAAAGCTGCAGAGAGTGTGAGGCCTGTAAATGATTTGAAGATATGTTAATCCCTTCCCATCACACCTGCTTTGGCAACTGTAATAACTGATTGTCTATGCAGCTTGGCCAGAGACTCTAGGGTGCTACTTTCTCTAGGAAGAAGGTCAAACGGGTTAGGAGGGGCCAGCTCCTGCCTGTGTGGCATTTCCATTTGCTATGAGGTTATCCAACAGTAAAAAAAAACTGACTCCAGCCCATGGACCATTAATAATATGGTTGAACCCTAAGCTAATGTTCATATCTCTGCTAGCTAGTACTGATGGTTCAAATGTACATCACAGAGAATTAGAATTTTACCCACCAGCTGGTGAATTCTGGTCTTCGGCTTTATTTTGTGCAGGAAAGTTACTATGTGGATGGCTGCTATAAACAAATGAAGCCAGGGAATGCAAGTCAGAAGACATCTCTGCTGAACCCTCGTAAATTCCTATCATTGGATCCACTATGTCCATCATTTCTGGGGATATGGGATCGTTTATATACTGTAATTAAAAATAGATATCATAAAGGCTAAAAGCTCATGGTTGCTATTGATTTAAAAATTTAAAACTTAAGAATTACATTTTAAAAACATAATGTTATTTCCATGACTATTGTCTTCTTTACATTCCAAGATTTTATTCATAAGCTTTCAAAACCCTACAGCATTGTGGCACATTGTTATCACTCTATTTCTTATAAGACCAGTATCTTATTTAGAGAAGAGGCAAATATTTGTTTGTGCTTGAGTTAGTTTCTTTATGACAAGTTTAGACATCACTATGTGAGGGTTTCATGATTGAAATATTTTAACCTCTCAACCCTGAATTGGTAGAGTTCTAGGAACACCAACTTATTAAAATGTGTTTCGTTTCCTTAACTAAGCATTTTGTCTGAATAGCAGATATAAAAGTTCTATATACCTATTTGTTATATATCAGTGATAGAAGTTAATCATTACTCAAGTGAAGTTGTAGACAAGAATCTAACTGCAAAGTAAGAGTTTTCAAACAGGATTCCTGGCACTCCTATCCAAGGTTCTAGTTTTAAGAAACATTGTACATAACTGCAATTGTTCCTAGATCCCACAGTGTAATTCACAGATCCCAAGTTCACCAAATTGGCAGATACTGAAGTGAAACATCAGGAACAGATTATGCATATGCAACAGAGATTTTTGATTTGTTACTCTCCTTTTGTCAATTCCCTTTCAAGTTATATTTCAAAACTCATGTGCAAAATTCCTTTTTAAAGAATTCATTGTATTTCATATCAATTCTGTGCTCTTGTATCCTCAAAATTTATGATTCATAATATAGGTTTCAACTGCTTATAAATGTTTGTACTCATCTTTTGATTACTTTACCTATTTGGGGCTGTCTTCATGCCTAAAACCAAAAAAAAAAGGTTCTTTATTCCTCATTAACATCAGAGCACTTGGCAATTTTTTTTTTTAAAGTAGATGCTCAGGAAAACACTCAGGAAGGATGACTAATTTTAGAACAATTCAGTTAAATATCTATGACAGCACATTACTTAAATTTAAATGTTAATGTTTCTGAAGGATAAAAGTATTCAAGAAAATTTCTAGTCCATCAAAGGATATTTATCAAATAAAATATGTAAATCATATCACACCCTTAGCAACAAAAGTATTGTGGGAAAAGTAGGGACATACCCATGATACGTACTAAAAAGGTGATGATAAAGAACCTGGATAAGAACATCTTAAGGGAAAAGGCCAGAAAGAATCTTCTATCTTCCAACAACTAACTCAAGCACTGCCTCTGCAGGGAAAGCCTGAATCCCAAACACATAATTCAGAGATGCTCTGGTGTTCCAGTCAATAGTTTATGCCTGAACCACACAGCTGTTTCTACTATCAATCAGTCACCCTTCGAGAATCTGTGTACAAAGCACTATAGATGAGACAGTGAGGTAGCACAAAGAATTTCCCCTTGAATTATGATTTTGCATTAAATCTCTCAATATTTTCTGCCCCATGCCAGATAAATTGAGAGGTAAACCACGGCACTCCACCCATTAAATAAGTTAAGCATCTCTGTTGACAAAGTGCCATGTTCATATAAGTATTGACTTGAATACTACTGACTCTGTGAATTTCTCCCAAATTCTAGTCTCCACTGGAAAGATCCTCCATAACTAAGGCAGTTATTTTTAACATTAATTTGGTAACGACCAAGAATTTTACTTATTAAGCGTGCCGTGTTGTGAATATTTCTCAGACTTTGCCTCAAAATGACATAGGAATGGATGTTATGATTTTCAAAATAGAAAAAAGTAATAATTTTGACAGCAAAAATGATTGGACAGAATTAAAACTTAAGAGAGTAGTAGGAAGGGGAGAGAGAAACAGGCAGAAATGAAAGAAACAGAAGTGGGGCAAAAAAAGTCCTTTGCAACACTTAAAACTATTGGATCCTTGGAATCCAAATGACTCAACCTCACCGCCACTAAGATCTTATATTAGATAATTTTGTTAAGGGTAGCTGTCCTGTGCATTATAGGAATCATCCTTGGTCTTTACCCACTGGAAGCGTCCTGCCAGTAGTGACATTGAAAATGTCTCTATAGATTACTATAAGTCTCCTGGACAGCAAAGTTGTCCCTGGTTTGAGAACCACTGGGCTAGGGAATGTCACAGTTCATCAACATGAAAGGCCTTGCATATGCTACACAGGAATCCCTGGAATTTATTTGAAAGATTTAGAAGCTTCAGAGTTAAATTCCTAATCCACCTGAATAAACCAGCTTGATTTTACATATAATAATGTTCATTATAACAAGTATGATTTCATTTTTTAAAAAATCACATTTATCAGTTTAGATTCCTTGGAGGTCTGCTGAATTGAATTAATGAAATGTGTACTTATTGTTAAGAAATATTCTATTTTAATGTAATTTATGCATTTATCAAGAAGTAATAGAAAGTTTTATATCATTATATTTTTGGAGATATTCTAATGGAGAGTATATCAGTCTACAGATTATTTGAGAGAACAAATCCCTGATTCTGTTTATGTTCCGTTTATGCCAGTAAAGTAAATTAATCTCACAGTCTTCCTCAACTGCTCTCGAGTTCTGTCCTCAGCTTTGTATTGGCCAACCACTCAGCTGTTTTCTTCTCAGGTTCACCAGTGGTGAACTTTGACATATGTAGGATGAAAATAAGTATTGGCATTAATCTCAAAAGTTTGTCATACTAAGCAGCAGGATGACTGTCTGTTGGAGAACAAGCACAGGTTGATATCTATGTGTGAAATTAACTAAAAGTCAATCCATGGAGAAACAACTTTAAGGGTTTTCAGACGTTAGTCTCAGTGGAATGAGTCACCTAAAGAAATTAATTTCAATCACTGATTATTTTAATAGAAGGAGAAAATTTATGCCAAGTGAGAAAATAATTATACTAAATTTGGTTCTAGTCAAACTCCATACAGAATACTATATTCAGCCAAGAGGATTAGTGACAAACTAGGAAATATACAGAGGAGATTATTCCACGGTAAGAAGGATCTGGAGACTATCACTGATAAAAACTGAAGACAGTAACCCTGAAGGAAATTTTGCCCATTGTTCTCAATATCAAAGATGTGTCAAATAGAACATCAAACACTTGCCCAGGTATCTCACTTCATCACATCCTAAAGCGGGTTCAAGCTCAAAGAACTGGTGATAGCAGAGGCAGGATTAGAACACGTTTTCCCAGTTCCAAATTTCATACTTATGGACTTTGTGCTCTATGGGGTGGATATGGAGAGTCCAGACTATCCAGAAAGCATTACTTGGCAAATATCTCAGTTCAAAACAGTGAAAAAACAAGGCAAATTCACCTATGTATTTTCTGGGCTTAACAGAATACATGAAACTTCATAGTTACTTATTAAATAGATGCTGTGGCACCATAAAGAAGAAATATTACAGTTTATAGGACAGAAGCTACATTTTTGGTAGTAGATACTCTATGATCAGCATTAATGAAATATTTTAGCAGAGGCTAGATTTCCAATTATTATTAGGAATGCTAGGAATGTTATAGATGAGATTCATATATAATTTGGAAAGTGAAATAAAAATCTTCAAACCCCGTGATTCAGTTTTCTAAAATATTTTTCAAACATTTATTTAAATAGCAAAAGTAAAATTGTAGATATATTTATTTTAGCTCATTTAAGCAACAATATCTGTTAAGAAACAAATAACATGAAAGATCACTGGAAAATTTCAAAAAAAATGGTGGGACCAAATCAAAACTACCATAGGAAGATTATACTTTAATGTTTAAGTCTCCATGATATATGCACATAGCTACAAAAGAAAAAAAGAGAGGTTGTTGGAAGGTTTCATATGAAAACAAAAATGCTCTATCCATACCTATTCCAAGACTTAATTCTCAGAAGCAACACTTCCCACCATTTATATTTTCAGTTCTAATGGTGTTTTCTACTAAAAATGACCAAAGAATATGCTTATATTCTCTGTTACGACTCCTTAATATTAACATCTAGTGTTGTTCTGCTGTAAAGTGAGAAATTAGACTACTTTATACACACACACACACACACACACACACACACACACACACATACGTTCCTTAGCACTGCTCAATTCTTCTGCTACTTTTATAATGTGAATTGTACTAAAATCTGGAGGTGATATTATGATAGGCATGTGTCTCATGGAATACTGGGCTGGGACAGTATGGGCATAATCTCTCAGATATTCACCCATCATCCCTGCCTCCTGCTGTTTATGCTTTTGTATAATCTCCTCCCCTTGAATTAGATGGGACCCATGAATAGCACGTGACAAAGGTGATGGGATGTCACTACCACAACACATTATAAAGGCCCACCTTGCTGATTTGAAGAAGTAAATGGTCCTGATGAGAAAGCCCACATGACAAGAACTTAAGAGGTGGGGAGGACTCTAGGAGCTAAAAGTAGTCACCAACCAAAAGCCAGCAAGAAACCAGAACTCTCAGTTCTATAAACAAAAGGAACTTGTATCTGCAAAAACCTGAATCAGCCTGGAGGTAGATTCTTTCCCAGTTAAACCTCCAGATGAGCTGAGATCATAGCTCAGTCAATCCATTGATTGCAGCCTTATGAGACCCTAAGCAGAGAACTCATTAAACTTGTGCCTGAAACTCCTGACCCACAGAAACTGTGAGATACAAATGTGAATTGTTAAGATGCTAAATTTGTAGGCAACTTTTACAGAACAATGGAAAACTAACATGGTGAAGTAACAACAAAAGTCCTAGCAAGAAACTATGTAATCCTGAGCTGGGGTGGGGACTCAGGAAAGACACAGACATGTACGAAAGTCACACTCTGTAGGTGGAAATAATTGGCTTCAACGTTAAGTCATCATGGGATGCTAAACAGAACGTAAGGCAGAAATGACTCCCAGATTTCAAACCTTCATCACACCAAGGATAGTGACGCCATTATCCAAAAAGAGAAATTTCAGATGCATAATGATGTCATAAATGTTCACTCTGAAAGCCATCTGAATTGTTCCCTAACCAATTATCTTCAGGTCAAAGATCTGCAGTATACTCAACACAAGAGATGAGGAACTGTAAGCCTGTAATTTGGTAGCCTTAACTCTAAATTTGGAAGTCAGTCTCTCTTCAGACCATGTGCTTAACACACCAAAACTATTAATTACCTGGACAGACTTTGTTCTTGTGTGACCTGTGAATTCTTCACAGTTCGCCATTGCTGTCACAAGATCACTGTATGCGTAGTGTCTCTGCCTATCCCAGTGTAACCTCATCCTCATACCCATCATTTTGTTATCCCAAGGAGAAATTTCATTTTATTTCATTTTATGAGGAGAAATGAGTTTACATGCGATGAGCTCTGGAAGAACATTTCCACAAACTGATGCAACTAGGAATATGGTGTCCGAAAGACCAGAGTGAAAAGCCAGCCAAGAGTCATACAAATAAGAAGCAGTAAAGACAACTAGCTCTTCTATTTTCATTTCTAATTGTTTAAAGCCAAGGTGTTACAAAGTCACATTGTATAAAAGTATAGAAAACTGGAGAATGAGGGGCCAAGAGAGGGGTTTGGGGGAAGATAGAGTATCTTTGGAAGAAGAAATATTTTAGCCATAAAAGTGGTTTAAAAATATTTAACTGTAGCATTTGAAACTGAGGGGATCAATAGTGACTTCTAAAAAGCCTTCAAGTATTCAAAAAGTTCCAGAGACAAGGAGTAGATCTAATTAATTAATAGTGAATCTGTGGATCCAGGCCAAGGACCCAAAGCCATCAGGATTTAGAGTCTCCATGTGTCTGTCTTCCTCCACCACCCTCCTTAAGGGTGAACCCAAACACAAATCACATAAGAAAGCAGGAATATGAGAATATCTGATCTAGCCAAAAACGATGGCCATCACAGAAATAAAGTATAATGTTGCCTTTTATTGAAAGAAGATGAGGACTAATACTGAGTGTTAAGAGGAGCAGTCCAATGTCATAATAATAATCACACAGATCACAATTATTAGCACACCACTTACTACATGCCAGGTAAAATTCTAGGCTCTTTACACACATTAACCTATTAAATACTCATGATTAAGCCTTTCTTATAGGGACTCATACTTCTTGCTTTAAAAAAGACAAATCTGAAGTTCAGAGAGGTCAGGCCAACTCTCCTAGGATTAAGCTGTTTAAACCTAAGCATTCTCTGTCTCCTAGGTCTACGCCCCAGTAGAAGACTAGGTCAAGATTTAAATCCCAATACATATAGCTCCAAAATTCATGTTCTCACTACTGTGCTACAAGGATTGAGAGAAGAACAACCACAAGCCTTTCTAGAATCTCATAGCTTTCAGAGGAAAACAGCTGTGGCTGACCATTCAAAAGATGTCATTAGCAAAGTGGGAAACCTGTCACCTAGTTCTAAGAAAGTTAAGTATCTAATTTAAGACCTTCTCAGCAGGAGCAAAGGGTTAAGTTCCTTCCCTTTGCCTGAGCTGTCTGCTATAGACTCAAAGACAGCAAAACTTCAATGTCCTTTGCAGAAGAAAACAGCCAATATGGAATTAAACCTTAACCCTGGGACGGAATGGCAAGCAACTTACAGTGATAAATCCTAGGTGGCCACAGTGTTCCTTGAGTACAGGGTAAAGTCAACAGTCGGATAAGTGTCAGAAGTAGAGGAAGTCTAGGACTGGAAACAGTATGAAGATATGTGTAGGGAAAAATAAGAGTACAAGGATCGCTTCTGAACTACAACAACAACAAAAACAGAAGCCAACTGCTGAATATTCACCATGTATGTCCCTAAGGCCCAGTGAATGCGGCCCTGGTCCTAGGTAATGTTTACTCTTCTGGTGCTCCAGGTAAAGGCCACTATCCAGATAAGGCTAGTCTGGAGGCTTCCCGGGGCCTCACAGGTGAGCAGGGGGCAAGGTGAGGTAAATGAAGACCATTAACCCGTGTCAGTGCTGCCCATACCACAAATGGAGGGGAAAAGCTAGAGTCCCACTGTGGATAAATGCAAATAAAGATCACTATCCTCTTATTTTGAATCTGTTAAAGATTTACATCACTTTAATTTAAATTTGGTTTGATTTATATTTGATTTCTTTAATCAAATATATTTTTTAAATAAGGCAACTCAGAGGAATTTAGCTTCTCATGACCAAATAGGACATAATCATTTGTTAACAACAGCTACTAAAATAACTGTGCTTTTCACTGGCAACTGTTCCAAACAGCAAGCACTTGGAGGAGTATTTAAATCATAACAGGAGTTGCCAAATAATTCAGTAACTGGATTAGCATAATAAAAGTCACATACAGGAGTACCTTTAGTCCCACTTAATTCTCAATTAACATTTTACATATGCTAAAAAAGAATAATTTCACTTAACTATAAATATAAGCCCTAAAATGAAATATGATCTAGCTGGATTACCAACATGCCAAAATTTATTTCACACTGTGTCTAGGAAGCTTGTCAAATCTTTTATGTCGAAGGCCAGCAAATCTCCCAAAATGTCCAGACCAGAACCAAGCAGAAAGGATTCATCAGGTTTGGAAATGAAAGTGCAATACCTCATCTTTTCCTACAAGCAAAGTATTTTCCAAAATTACTCCTGTCTCTGGAACCAACACTTTTACTCGGTATTGGTTAATGATTCCATTTGGCTGTCGTGGTTTCTTCCAAGTAATTTTCACTTCTGTGGCTTCTACCTCTGCTAACTGTAAATCAAATATTGCCCCTGGAACTAAAAAAATGAGAGAGAGAGAGAGAGATTTAAAAATACATTTTAAATGAGAAGTATTTCCTAAGTTCTTAGCTTGTGCCTTAAAATAAACAACTCCACTAGAAAACTGAATGGAATAATATAATTTATTAAAAATTAAATATGGTATAAGATCTTCTAAAATCATAGATATTTAAAATTAAGTTTCTGCACATCGTTCTTGAAATACAAATAAAGACATGATAACATGGAATAAATTTCCAAAATCAAAATGCCATTACATTTGGTCAGAACAAAGTCATTAATAAAAATAACTTCCCTGAGAAGCTGTTCATAAATGATTAATGCACAGATAAAACCTTGAGGGCTTCAAAACCTTTAATAAAATACCCAAAATTAATAGGCAGAATACTTTTAATGCAAAGAAATGTAGTTCATAAATCCAAGTAAGTCATCTTTCAATTTATTATGTGACATGGTATGAAGAGTTGCTGCTGAATTTTCAAATTAATCATATAAGCCTCAAATTTGAGGTGATCTCTTTAAAGTAGTAAAGAAAAACAGGGACAAACGAACAATTACTTCAAGATAAAACACCAAGTACTTAAAGCAAACTCTAGTTACCAAGAGTGACATTTAGGAAACCTCCCAGTGCCCAAAAGTAAAGGACCAAGTATAAACTTCAGAGTTTTACGGTTTTGTTTATAGTTCATGGTGTCAATAGGATTAGCCCTCCAACCCTCAATTTCCTTATCTATACAATGTGGATGCCATTTTGTTGTGTAACTACAAAGGGATACTGTAAAGAATAATGTATTAAGACAATTTCTAAAATGTTAGTTGTTTTGCTTTTTTGTTTATTTGTTTGGGGACAGGGATAGAATTCAGGGCCTTGCACTTGCTAAGCAAGTGCTCTACCACTTCAGCTAAATCTCCAACTCCCTAAAAAGTAAGTTCAAAAAGAGGAAACATGACATAAAAAGTTTGTTTCTTATAATCAGGATATAGTAACATAATAAATTAATTTCCCTAAGCTATTTGACAATAGTATTGATTTAGCAAATTCCAAATAGAAGACAGATACACTGGCTTAAAAGGAAACAGGAGAGTGAGCCTGTTACTTCTTAAAACAATAAAAAGAACTTGAAATTCATGTTACAGTTTCTATAATTATTTATAATTAGTGAAAATAATTATGGTTAACTGTGTAATAAATTGTAATTTATGAAATTTTTATCAAAGAGATGAAGAGCTTTTCCTTTGTCTTCAAGAAGTAACCAGTAAATAAAATGACTAAGTATTACAAGAATATGAATATTTCTAAATATTTTTTGAGTAGTCTGTGACTAACTGGATAAATTAATCATTCTGGTGGTCAAGATGTCTCCAGCATGGGCAAAACTTGTGCTGACTACTACAGATAAATATAACATGGAGCCACCCATAACTTGCTAATTCTTTGAATCTGCTTTTCTGCAAACACTTCAGCCTATGTGTACAAAGAGGATAACTCTGATCTTCCCATAAGTGTTTTAATCTGATGAGAAAGTTTTGATCTTAGAAGGATGTGGAAGGGTACTAGACTAGGAGCAAACAATCATCGAGTCACTCATTCATCATTCAACAGACTCAATACTCATCATATGGTCACTGTTCTAGATACCTGAGAACAGAAGGAGGAATAAGACAGATAAATCCCTTTGTACAACAGCTTATATTTCTGTCATTGTATTTCCTCAAGTTCATGTTCTATGGTGAAAGCTTTCCAACTATCTATGAAAATAACACAGGTATTTAGGTACCAGAGTTCCCATTCTACCTTTTTTTTAACACTTTATTTTGGGGTTGCTATGTGGAAGAAGCATTTACCAGTATTGCATAATATAAATCACAGAAAACACTGGGCATTTTTCCATTTAATGTGAACTGATGATATAGAACTTCAACTGAAGAAAACCAGTTTAATGCCCACATAAATCAGATAACCGAACCGTTATCAATAAATAAGTGAAATAGTCCATTCTACTTGATGCAACACAGTAATGAACTGTGGAAGGGTACTAGAGTACCCTTTGCAGTCCTAACTGTGAGGACTGCAAAGGTACCCAATTCAGCAGGGAAAAAAAAAATATATATATATATAAAATTTTATCTGCCAAACTTATAATAGTAGCAAAGATTATTTCTTTTATCTTTAATTTATAGTTTTCAAGAAAACTTAAACACTGCTTCATGACAGTAATGCCTAAAATTGAAATTCAAATAAAGATTAAGTGGTTCTATATTTTCCTCTGGGGAAAAACATCTTGGGGGATAAAGGAAATTTAATAGCCAGCATCATATCTTGTCTTTAGAAAGATATTTGATCTGTTCTTATAGAGAAACTAGAGAAATGTGGATTAGATCTAACTGCTTTAATACTGATACAAAATTAACCAAAAAAATCAAATACGCAAGGCAATTATTCATGGTGCAGCATGAATTTTGAAGGTGTTGTCCACGGGGACTACTCAAAAAACATTCTCAAGTCAATACATTTGTCAATTTTACTAATAAATGAATAACAGCAAATACATGAATGGAAAAAAAATCCTCAGTGATTTGAAATTCATAAATGAAAAACTATTGGAAGAAATGAAATGGGAGAAAATGACACTGTAGCAAAGAAACTGCCTTAAAATATCTTTTTCCATTATCTAGCAAATCAAACTTCCATTAGATGTACATTTTGGGGAAAAAAAGGATTAAAAAACAAAAGCCAAGGACACTGAAAATTTTGAAAAACAAATGTGATAGACTTTTGATGATTTTCCAACAAAGATTTTAGTACTGTTTACAGAAAATAACAAGTTGAAGACAAAAAGTCTTCACTCCCATAATCTAGTCATAAGAGAGTAAATTTAAGTTTCAACAATTTGTTTGATTTTAAGAAACTGTGATGCTGAATTCCTTATATTTGACATCAGTGACAGAAGTTATTAGGGGAAATAGAAGCAGAAAGGTTTATTTATAATTTTTTTACTCTCACACAATAAGAAAATACTGTTGTTGGTGTTAAATTTATCACTGGAACTTGACTTTGGAATAGGCAACCCTATGACATTTTGTATTATTAGAGATTATCATATTATCAGTTTTTTCCAAAATCATCTGTCCTTCATCCCTAGGTATATATTTGCTCAGTGAAATATTAAAGGAAATACATGTGGAAACCTTGGGGAAAATTAAAGGGAAATGTAACAATAGATGAGTTCAGCATCTGTCTATGAATACTTTGAGATTTTTTGAATACCAGTTGTTTTAGAAGATATTAATTTTTAAAAAGCAAACTGGTTCTATTCATTTTTAAAAGAGTACTTTTAAATATGAGGTAGCAAATAAATTAAGTAATCTTAATTGAATACAAAGAACCCTGTTGTAACTAAATAAAAAAGAATAAAATTAAGATAGCAACTTAATTCAATGTAGATAGTTCTAACAAGTTATCGTTCTCATATAGTTTAAAGATTCCTTTGTCGCACAGTTTTCATTATTGATACCAGGATAATTAGAGTTAGCAAAGCAGCGAGCTTCACTTCCTGCATTTGCTATAGCACTCCATGGAAGTAACTTCGAAGGCTGAACAAAGTCCCAGAAAATTCCTTGGAGGAAGGAGGGCACAGGGTGGTGAGAACAAGGCCCCTACTGCCATTAGAGAAGTCTACCTGTTGTTAACAAGCCCCTGGGAGGGCCACCACAGTGTAGAATGTGAGGTTAGAATATATCTCAGGAAGACAGAGTGAAACACACGACAAATTACTTTTAGTACAGGAAAAAATGGAGCTTTCTGTTCAAGACGATTTGGTATGAAAAAAAACAGCCCAGATGAAATGCATTGAGCAATGTTTTAGAATTCTACTTCTTTTGTCAATAAAAAGTACAGAAATAGAAGAAAATAAATTTTTAAGTGAGATACAAAACAAATAACATAGCACCTACATAGCAAGGTATTTTTTTTTTTGTCAAATGCTATAGACCGAGAATGACAGCAACAAACACTAATCTTGAAATATGGATTCAATTTAGAAGCACCAAAATTGGTTGGACTTGAAAAAAGGCCAAAGTTTGAGATTTACTTAATTTTATAACATAAGAATAGAAGATAATGGGTCAAATAATTGGCTGAGAATGCTATGAAGGACAAAATCAAGTGTTCTGCTATATTTGGTAGCCACCCATAAATCTGTCTACCTTTCTGGAAAAAGTTTAAGAGCACTTTTTAGATGGAGATGGGGGAAATTTAAGGTCGAATGGAGAAGGCACACAAAGTTAAGCCTCTTCTGAAAGAAACAGAATGGTAAAATTTTAATCTAAAAAGCAATAGTATTTTCCTTATAAGTATATATTCCCATCTGTGTACTGAAGCTATAGATATATTAGAATTTTCACTTGAAATAGGTAAATATAATTTTTACCTTCTTTCAAAAACAAAATGTTGTCAAGGTTTGTTTTTTGTAGGATGAGATGTACAAAATATCCTAATGATTGCTGCCCTCTAATGGCCAAATACTTGAATGATTCATCCGAGGAATGCGTGATCAAGCTAACATGTGTGTGGGGGGTGTGTACACCTTACCAGCTATTATGTTTAGCTAACACAAACAAAATGATGTTTTGAAATTTTTTAAGTGTTAATCTATTGTAAAAAATGACTTCTTATCAATAGTTGCAATCTCCACACAGAAAATGAACATTTATAACTAGAGCGAGCCAGGAAAATGTTGTGAAGTAATACGGTAACATTTCTTAAAAGAGCAGTGTTCATCTAAAGTACTTATGTTTAATAAATATATTATAATAAAATTTCTGAGAAGAAATACTGTTTTCACAATTCCAGTAAATGCTGATAAATGTTCATTATACACCATCAGGAATCTTATAGACAGACATATTTCCACAGGTATTGGAAATACACAGATTCCTCTAAAACTAGTTTTGGGAGGAAAAATATCCCACATTAACCAGTAAGGCAGAATATGTTAAATGTGTGTTTAATTTACAACTTCTTGAGATTTAGCTGACATTCACTGACTCTCTAACAGGCTGATACTGCACATAGTATTTCCTAATCTTACTTGATCTTGAGTTCTTTTTATTAGGAAGCATTCTATGGGCTTAATGTTCCGGAAAACACATGTTCAGAATGAATTAGATAGTAATTTGATAAGGATATAATGTAAATTAAGTGAATAAAAACCAAACTGCTTCTAAAATTACGTTTTGCCAACTCAATAAAATTCACAAGAATATAAAAATATCTCATTAACCCTCTAAAGGAGATGTTTTTACCATCTGGAGGAGTGAATACTGAAAGATTTGACTTGGGTCCAATCCCTGCACTGGTTTCAGCCGCAACGTAGACATCATACATTGTAAATGGTGTTAAGTTAGTGAATACAAACTTAAGGTCTTTCGTTCTATTATCCAAAATCCGACCTGCAAAGGGTAGAAGAGAGCTATGGATTTTTTTATATCAAGAATGTAATCATTCTAACATTTACATATAGAACCACAGACAGTAACCAAAGTATTAACCTATTGCACTAACATTTGCTATTATAACACTGAAAGTAAATATATATTAAACATTTGGTTTAGTAGTTGATTACTATTAAATAAACTTAAAAAATGGCAAGCATATGAAAATCTTCCAGTATTTAAAATAATTTTTATTAAATCATAAAGTCCCCTTGAATTACTATGCTATTTTTGAAAAGAAAACATCAGATTTTATCAATATAAAAATGACAGTATTTTATGCTCAAATTTATTTAATTAAGTTGCTAAATATTCTCATTATTTTCTGTAAGAGGCCATATTTAGAAAATATCTCTACATAGCCTCTAAACATACTTCCCTAGATAGTCTATCAGCATAATTCCTCAAGTCTTCAACTTTACCTCTGCATTTTCCTTCACTTTCTTGCTCTGATTGAATTCCAGTTCTCCTCTAAGAAAACTGTTCCCCAGCAGCAATCACAAATGATGGCAGACATGTTTCCCCATAGCTCTCAAGTGATTTGGTCCGCTGAGTGGGAAGTGCTCTTGCACCATCTCCAACCATTCTATCTGCCTCCTTATAGAGCCCACAGCTTTAAATTTCACATGACCAATGACATCCACTAGCTCTCTAGGTCACTCACTTTCATTCTGAATGGTTTAACTCTTCTTCAAGACTGCTATCTTATTTTGTGCTCATTTTAATATGCTGAGAGATAACTATTTTATCACACTGACTCTTCATTAAATAACCTGCTTCTCCACTCTATTTCAACTACTCCCTCTCTTGGTCATATATTAGACATTACAATTACCAACAATTAAAATCATCCATTATATAAATTTCGTGCAACTGTCACTGACCACTTTTTCCTATCTCTTCTACACTTACTCTGAAACCTGAACCAACAGTTCTTTAAATCCACAGGAACATGTAATCCATTGACCTTACCACCTACGTTATTTTTTCTTTTATTCTGTTTGGTCTCTCACCACCTAATGTCTACTCTTTATCCAGCCTCAAAGTTGCCACCGATTATAATCATTACCTTACATAAATCTTCAAATTCCTTGAACTACTTTTGTTGAAGGGGGTAGAGAAGAGTGTAATGCAACTCCAATTAATATCATTTTACTCAAGATCACATCCTAAATGATGCCTAAATGGCACTTAGAATTTACGCAAGTTCCATAGTTCCATAGTTTATTATATGTGTTGCCTAAGCGAGCACATAGTTCCATAGTTTGGTGTTTCAATCACTCTTTATTTTTCTGGATCATTATTTTACACTTGTTCTCCTCATTCAGACCTTTAACACCTTCTGACCTCTCTTTACTCCTGCTAATGATTGTGCCTACATTAAATCCACTGGAGATGATCTGCCACAGACTCCCTCCATATCAGTACTACATCTATACCCAAGTTCTCTGCCTTACAACCTATTACTACAGAGAAACTATTTTAATCTTGATCCAGTCCCTACATTTGAACAAAAGCTCTTATCTTCTGCCTACATAAACACCTTTCCAGTAATTCTCATCTTTTGTATATAATAATTCTTTCCATTTTCTTCATTCTTTTCAGAAAACAAAGATACTTATCTGTTGACTCTCCTTATCCCAACCCTACTCCCTATCTCTATTCATGGCTTCCCTTTCCAGCAAAACTCAAAAGAGGGCCTATAGTCACTGTTCCTGCTCTTCCCCACTTCTTCGTAAGCCATTCCCATCAGTCATTTGTTCTGTCTGCACCAGCATAATGGCTCATTAATGACTCCATTTTGCTCAATGGGGCAACTATTAAATGTGTCTGACCCGATTCATCTGCCTTCTGCACAGAGCAGCAAAGTGCACCTCAGACAATTCTGGCAATTAGTATGGCGTGTAACTTAGCATCTATATATCCATGTCTATTTCTGTGTATTGGGAGGAGGTATGGAGAAGACTATCACTTTTTAGGGACTGTATGTATGTATTTCAGAAATTTGGAAGCTTCAATTACTTAAGAATGAGAAATAAAGGTTATTCCTCTGATTCATACCATAGAATTTTCAAAACAGAATTAACTTGGAAATGTGCTGCTTGTTTATAAAGACAGAGAATGTGTTGCTTTATAAAGCTACCCATATTATTATTTTTACTGAACTTTATTTCTAAAGCAGTTTTAGGCTCACAGTAAAATTGAGCAGGGAGTACAGAGATTTCCCATAATATTTTCAGAGATCTCTGATGATTAAAAATAAATTCTCTGGCATATGATTCAATATAAGCTAAGCCCATTGTTCATGAATATAAGTCAAGGTCTTTTTGTTCAAATACTTGCAGGCATAAGTCTCCTCTAATGCTTTACTTAAGGAATTGTCTTTAGTTCCTTCATCGTAGCATGAAATATGAAATATAAATACTGTTTTCACATCATTTTACTTATTTATGGCTTTAAACAGAAGTTTCAAAGGATCTTACCATATTACTTTTCTATTATTTACTTCAATTATATGGTCTTTTAAAAAGATTTAAATGTTTATACTAGTAATGCATTTTATAATTTTTACTCTAAAAGGTAAAAACAAAACTAATCAAGACTTACCTGATGGCCCATGTAATTCAACTTTATAACTAAATTTTCCTGTTACTATACTTGGTGGGTCCCATGAAATTGAAAAGGACTTTCCAGTGACATTGCCTGTTATACAGCTTTGTGGTGGTCCTTCAGGCACTAAAATGATTAGAGATAAAAGAATATATAAAACATTTAAAATTTAAAAACTCCGTTAAATACACCAAAGTATGGATTTCAAATTAAAGGAAAAATAGAATGTAATTGAAACATTTAAATAAAACATGTTGAATCATCAGATTAACTCCTTATATACAACAATTACTCATTTTATATAGGACCATATATGATTGCACAGTGCAATTTCATTCTATGTTCACTGTAAAATATTCATCGTAAATACTACATTGTTCTAAAACATATATCCACACATACATTACATTCAACAAAGTCTGGGTATCTGGCTTGATAAACACTATTCCTCTGGTGGACATATAAGGGGAAGGGTCAAGAAAATAAGTCTCAGAATCTATTGGCAATGACCTTTACATATTCATATCAATATTTGTTCTGATGGAAAATTTATACTCTATAGGTAGAGGATTCAAATGTTAACACTGGTAACATAAAAGTAGTAATGACATTTAAAATATCCTAGTTATGTTCCAAACAACGGTACATCCAATTCATAAAACAAACACTACTGGATATAAAAGATCAGATAAACATCAACACAGTTATAGCAGGAGACTTCAATACCTTACTGTCAAAATAATCAGATCAGGTAGACAAAAAACATCAACAAATAAATACCAGTGTTGAATAAAACTTTCAAACAAATAAACTCAATAGGTAGCTACAGAGTGTTCCACCCAACAACAGAATTCGCATTCTTCTCAGCAGCACATAGGACTTTCTCCAAAAATAAACCACGTACTAGCCAATAAAGCATGCTTAAGTAAATGCAAAACAATTAAAGTGATCCCATGCATATTATCAGACCATACCCCAATGAAACTAGAACTCAAGAGCAAAAGAAACCACAGAAATTATGCAAACACAAGAAAATTCTTGATATACTCTTAATTAATCGATAGGTCACAGAAAAATCAATGAAAAAATTAGACAGTTCCTGGAATCAAACAATAAAGCCAGTACAACATACCAGAATTCATGAGACATAATGAAAATAGTCATTAGAAGGAAGTTTATAACTGTGAATACCCATATCAGCAAAACAGAGCAAGCCCAAATAAATAATCTAATAATGCATCTCAAAGTTCTAGCAAAACAAGAACAATCCAAGTCCAAAGCTAATACAAGAAAGGAAATTATAAAGATCAGAGCACAAATCAATGAAATTGAGACAAAACACACACACACACACACACACACACAGAATTAATGAATAGAAGAGCTGGTTCTTTGAAAGAACAAACAAAACAGACATACCCCTAGTCAATCTTATAAAAAAGGAAAGACCCAAATCAATGCAATTAGAAATTAAAAAGGCAAAATCACAATGGATTTTGCTGAAATCCAGATTATTAGTAACTATTTTGAGAACCTGTACTCTAATAAAATGGAGAATTCAGAAGAAATTAATAGATTCCTAGATACATATGAACTAGCAAAGGTGAACAAAGAAGACATTAAAAACCGTGAATAATCCAGTTTCCAGGAAATGAGATCAAAGAAGGAAAAAAAAAAAAACCTACCAACTAAGAAAAGCCCAGGTCCTGATAGATTCACTGCTGAATTCTACAGGAACTTTAGAGAAGCTCTAACATCCATACTCCTCAAACTCTTTTGGAAGCTAATATTACCCTGATTACAAAACCAGAAAAAGACCCAACCAAAAGAAAGAACAACAGGCCAATCTCTTTAATGAACACAGAGGCAAAATCCTCAACAAGATACTGGTCAACACTATACAACAAAACATTAGCTAGAGCAATCAGGCAAGAGAAAGAAATAAAAGAGACATACCGTATAGAGAAAAAAGTCAAATTCTCAATTACTTACAGAACACATGATATTCTATGTAAAAAACCAAAAAGACTTCTAGAATTAAAAAACTAAATCAGGGGCTGGGGATTTAGCTCAGTGATTAGAGTGCTTGCCTTGCAAGCACAAGGGCCTAAGTTCGATCCCCGGCACCACAAAAAAAAAAAAAAAAAAAAAAAAAAAAAAAAAAAAAAAAAAAAAACCTAAATCAACAATATAGCAGGATACAAAATTAAAACTCAAAAATTAATAGTGTTACTATACACCAATAATGAAATCACAAATTATGAAAACAATAGCATTCAAAATAGCATCAAAAGTATCATTCAAAACAGCATAGAAAAGTTAAATACTTAGGACTTAACCAAGGAACTGAAAGACCCCACAATGAACTATAGTGCCCTGAAAAAGGGATGAAAGAAAACATCAAAAAATGGATATATGTCTCCTGTTCCTGGACAGAAAGAATCAATATTGTAGAAATGCTCACACTTCTAAAATGAATACACAGATCTAATGCAGTTCCAGTCAAAATGCCAACATCATTCCACTCAGAACTAGAGAAAACAATCCTAAAATTTATATGAAACCAGAAGAGACCCAGAATAGCAAAAGCAGTCCTGGGCAACAATAGTAAAGCAGGAGGCATCAAAACCCAGATCTCAAGTTATGTTACAAAGCTACTGTGGTAAAAACAGCATGGTTCTGGCACAAAAACAGATCTGTGGATTAACAGAACAGAATAGAAAATGCAGAAATAATACCAGGCGCCTTCAGCTATCTGAGCTTTCACAAAGGTGCCAAAAAATACACTTTAACATTTAACAAATGGGGCTGGGAAGACTGAATCTAGACCCATCTATCTCACCATGTACTAAACTAAAACCTAAGTGGAAAGTGGATCAAAGATCCAAATGTTAAAACAATCTTCTAGGAGATAAAACAGGTAACACTCGTGGAGACATAGGCAAGAACTTCCTAAACAGAGCCCCAGTTGCACAAGGAACACCATCAACAAATGGGATCCTATTAAAAAGCTTCTGTACAGCAAAGGCAACAACCAGCACAATGAAGAGATGCAAGGTCCAGAGGGCCCAGTAAGGAGCAGCTGATGCTAAGCCGGGCTAGCAGGACACACAAAAGTAGGCTGGGAAGAGGCAGCATAGCATAACGGGCAGAGGAAGTGAGGTTGCAGAGGATCCAGGAATGGGCTCCGTGCAGGTCCAAATAAAGCCAAGGGGCAGGGAACAACCTCCAGAATGAGAACAAAATTTTGCCAGCTATTCTTCAGAGAGGTTCAATTATCTAGAATATATAAAGAACTCAGTAAAATTAGACCCCCAAAATAAAACACCCAATCAAAAAATGGGCAACTGAAATGAACAGTTCCCAGAAGACGTGTAAAAGACTAATAAATATGTAAAAAAAATTCGACATCTCTGGTCATTAGAGAAATGCAAATCAAAACAACAGTGAGATTCCATCTAACTCCAGAAAGAATGGCTATCATCAAGAAATCAGATAATAACAAATGCTGGAGTGGCTGTGTGGGAAAAGGAACCTGTCTACACTGTTGGTGGGAATATAAGCTACTATAACCATTATGGAAATCAGTATGGAGATTCTGCAAAAACTGAAACTAAAAATTGCATTCAACACAGCTATTCTTCTTCTAGATATTATCCTGAAAGAGTTAAAGACATCATATTACACTGATACATGCATATCCATGTTTATAGCAGCACCAGTCTTAGTAGCTACATCTTGGAAGCAGCCTATATGTCTATCTACAGGCAAATGGTCAAGGAAAACGTGGTATTTACATACAATGGAGTACTACTCTGCCATAAAGAAGAATAAACTTGAGTCATCTGTAAGAAAATGGATGAAACTTGAGACTATAATATCAAGTGAAAGAAATTAGACACACAAGCTTAAATATTGCGTGGTTTCTCTTTCATGAAAAACTCAAAGTACAAATAAAGAGCAAAGTTAAAGGTAGATACTAAGGAGTAGAGAGAGAGACCTTTCACAAATGGGAAGAAAGCCAAGAGGTGGAGGGAGGGGAGAGGGAGGGGAAGCAGAAGGGAGGAGAAGGAGATGAAAAAAAGAACTGAGATGTGTTGTATACATGTGCCAATTTCCCATGAAGAATGTGATCATTATGTACAACAAACATATACTAATGAAAGATAAAATTTAACAAAATTAAATAAAATAATCTGGCTTTTGTAGATATATTTCTGCATTTTAAAAATTTAAATTAAACGATTCCTAATTATTTTCAAAACAAAATTTTTATCTATAATATTTCACTATATGTGATCCTCATGAAAATATTTTTATTGTATAAGGAAATAAACAGAATAAGCAAAAGATATGATTCAAAGATGGTTATTTAAATAAAGAAAATAATAACTGCAAACTTATATGTAAAGAAAAATAGTAGCAATTGGCAGCTATGTCATTAAGGAAAAAAGTACTGTACTTTTATGAAATTATCCTACCAATATTTTCTAGCATCCTCAAGGATTACCAATCACAGCCGAATACCTAGTACTATAGAATGATATAGGTATATATCAAGCATCCATTGCATATATGTATACTAATATATTGATATTACGATACAGCCCAATACATATAAACTTTAAATAAGTATGCTATACACAAACTTTATATAAATATGTTACACTTAAATTAATTATTACCACTTATTATTACATTCATTTGGTGTATTTAAATATATAAATACACATAACTAGAAATATGTACAAAAATAATAAGATCTAACTGTAGTAATAAAACTATATAATTGTACTCATTTAATCCTAACATTACAGCCATTCAAGGGTACTATTACTCTCTCTGTTTTACAGACAAAGAAACTGCAGTGAAAAAAGAATATAAGGAAGAATGTATTTTAGTCCCTGTTTTTTATTGGTACTGAAATGTTAATCACATGCTTGTCTGGTACTCCAAGTGTTATCTCCATAAATGGTAATAATAGTTAATAAAGGGTAGAGATGATAAAAGATGATTTAGAAAGGAGGAGAAGATTATGGAAAACTGCAAAAGTCAAAGAATGATAATTGCCAATCTTATGATCATAGTAGTGAAGAAAACTTTCCTTCAAATCTTCTTTCTCATTTCAGATGTTTTAGTACCACATATACCATAAAAGAGTATCAAAATTTCAAGATCGTCTAGGTGGGCTGCCTAGTATCTATTATTACACACAAAACACACAAAGAAACAGCTACTGAAAGGTAAGGAAGATTAACAAAACATCTACATGATCAAAAGTAAAGATTTTTCTATAAGTAATTCAACTCTTTTTTTCTAACAACACAGAAATCATACCTGATTCTGGTGTTCTGACGATGGTACTATCAATATAACCTGCTTCAGTTGTAACAGCAGAAACTTCAAAAAGATATGTTGTATAAGGTCTCAAATGTGTAACTACAAAGCTGATAGGCTCTTTCCACACAGAGCTGATTTTACTCTGGGCCGATACACTTGATGAGTATGTGGTACGCAATGGAGGTGTAACTCTGACAAAGGTTGGAGAAGGACTGGTGGTACTCCATAAGAAAGACTCACTATTCTCCTAGTGAAAAAAGTGTCAATGAAAAAACAACACAGTATCTCTCAGTGAACACAAGAAATATAACTCATCTCTCTCTCTTTCTCTCTCTCTCTCTCTTTCTCTTTCTCTCTCTGTCTCTCTCTTTGCAAGTGTGTGTGGGTGTGTAAGTGTGTGAGTGTGTGTGTGTCAAACTTTAACAGATTATGTTATGGACAAATTTGATAGATTTTTGTCATATCCATTTATTCCACAATTTTAGAACAAATATATGTATTTCATTCTTTATACTTTAATCTTCTGGCTTAAAATAAAGGTAAAACTACAGAAAAATCATTGGTAATATATTTACATTACACTGTTAACTCATGTTAACAGTGTGAGAGTCAAACAGAGTAATTTCTAGCACAGGCCATATTGGGGGTGGGGTTGGGGAATGAACTCAAGGCCTTGCACTTGCTAGCAAGCTTTCTACCACTGAGCTAAATCCCCCAGCCCAACCACATTTTGACACTATGATTTTTTTTATAAGTTCTCATAACACTACTAGCATACATATTAGGTATATGTCTATGAGTATATGCATGCGTGTGTTAGAAGTGCATCATAATTTGAAAAAAAAGATTTTGAGACTTCTACAAACTATTTAGAACAAAAATAACTTTGTTCAACTATTTCTCCATCAGCAATACCAAAATAATCATCAAAATGGTTCTGAGTAAAACATTTTTACGTGCTTCATGAGGTTTCCCATCAATGACTTGAATAACAAGAAATACTTTACCAAACATATGCACAACAAAAACAATCTACCTCTCCAAATTAATCCTTGAATACTCCCTTCCACAGATCCTCTTCACTAGGCACTTGGTGGTGTAGTCTTTTCTACACTTTTCACCCCAGAGATTTACACAATGTCTTCCACCTGGAGTGATCATACAGTCTCCATCTATCCTTCCCCCACAGATTATCCAAATGTTACTCCTTTCATGAGATCTTTCTAGAATTCCCTAAGAATGTTAATATTTTATCCTTGAATTCCCAAACCCTTCCAGTAACATACCTTGAATATATCCAACTGTGTATAGCATAGCATTATGGCCTAATAGTGTAAGTAAAGTAATGACATTTCTGTAAAATATACAGTATCTAGATGCTGAAAACTTGAAGCTGTGTTTACCTAAAATTTTTGAGATATACAAAGTGTCCACAATACTTACATTACATTCTGGCAATTTCCCAGTCAAAATGTCCTCTACTCTGATAGAGACATCTTTCACTACTATTCCACTTCTGGCATGTTTGACACTAATCTTGAAGCTGGTAATTTTGCCATTTGGTTGCCGAGGTAAATACCAAATCAAATTTACTGCTGAGTAGTTGTAGGCCTCAACTGTGAGATTGACCACCTTTCCAGGAGCTGGGCAATGAAAAGGATTGAAAGGAGAGGGAAAAACACTGTTATAAAATTTAGAATTGCATTTATATACTATCAGGGTGTTAAATTTCCATGTTATGTGAAATTAACTATACAATACATTGGATAAAATGTACTCTAGTGTGACTTCTAAAACTATATTTAACTGTCCTTAGTCAAAAAGAAAAAACAGGAATTGAAGAAAATCTGCTGACTTCAGGGTTATTGGGTCAGTACATGAATTGGTGAGACATTTCACAAAAAATATGAAAAAAAATTCAATAGTTGCTTGTGAATATACAAAGAAATCAGAAAAAATTTCCCATTTCCTTAAATATTCCAAAATCATGTAGATTCCTCAGACGTTGAAAAAATGGAAAACTGAAATAATTATTTAACCATGCACACCAGAAAAATGTGTATCTGGAATGTTTATAAATATCTAGTGCCTAATATCAAGTATACAGACACTGAAATGATAGGTCATGATTATTGTACCTTGAGCTTTACATACCCTCAAAATCAATTTTCTTTAGACTTTTATTATGCTTTACCATCAATTCTTAATTATGTATAATAACAATAATCTGAATCATATTTTAGTTTGAATGAGAACAATGACAGCTAGAATGAAGGAAAATATGATGAGATATGTTGATAGAGTAAATAATCAAGATCATGAGCCCATACTGTTAAGTGAATTAAGTCAGACACAGCAAGTTAAATATCACATAGTTTCTCTTATATAAGAAACCAAAAATATAAGGTAAAGAGTAAAGTAAAGGAGAAATGGTATGAAACAGGAAGGCAGACTTGTTGGAAATGGGGAAGGGGATCAAAGAAGGGGTTAAAGAAGGCAAGTGGGAAAAGAGATCAAAAATTATATTTTATATATAGACAGATTCTGCAAAAATGTAAACACTATCAAAAATATATACCAATAAAAACTCAAAAGACAATAATCAAGATCCTTCGGAAAATAGAACAATTATGATAAGTCACCTTGGAAAGTAATCAAAACAAAATGCTTGATGTAAAACACTATGTTATACTAAAGGTGACCAGTATTAACATGCCAAATAACTAGAGTTTAGATTTGCACTGTACCAAAGAATGCCAAAATATGAGTTGTTGATAAAAGCCATATAAATTATACAAGAAACTTAGGTCTAGGGAAGGAGGGTTGTATGTGACATGTAAATTAGACAGTAGGAATTAAGAATCTTCAGGATAGCTGCATTTTAATGAAAAATACAGTTACTAGAAATAATTAGTATGGATGAAAGAATAAAATAATGGATGGGAATTTTTCTCCAAGGAAAAGTGATAAAACAGAACCAAAGTTTAGGAAGTATAATGACAATATAATAACACTACATTGATATTAGAATTTAAATTGAATTTTTTTTGGATACATAAAATGCAACAATTCAAAAGGAAAATGGTTGCTAAATGAAAGCAAAAGGTTGCTGTGGGATTGAAAAATTAGAATTTTTATCATGAACACTAATAATTATTTATATTTTCTTATTTGTATTATTGATGCATATTTAATAACTATTCATGAAATATTTATATATTGATTAAAAAATTGCATAAAAACTGACACATTTTCATATGGCTTTAATAACTGTCATAAAATTAATCAAATATGAAGACATTTAGAATTTGTAAAGAAACCACATCTTTACTAAATTCGAAAGCAATATTTCCAAAAGAGTAAATCTTAAATATTAAACAGATAAGAATCAATTAAATCTGCTTAAACAACATTTACTGGAAGAAGATATTTGTATCAACTTGTTTTAAAGTATTTTAGGCTCAACAAGATATATTTAGTATATTTCCCTTTTAGGATCTTGTGGTATTTGAAGATTAATTCTGGCTCTTTTCTGTGGTTGGTAAGTATTTCCGTATTAAATATTCTAGTTTCTAATTCTTGATTTATGTACCAGAATCTTATAACTTCTGATTATTTGAGTGGATTTATGCATCTTAGTTCAACTAAAGAATTAATACTTAAGTACCAAAAGATTATATTTAGAAAGTCTTTTCACCTGTCACACCAGAGTCTTGGCACACACTTGGAAAATGTGTGTAGACTATAAACATGTATAAATATATAAGCATATAAAAATATATACAGTTTTTCAAAGTGAACACCGGACAAAGCACACATTTTTGAGAAATTAAAAGGTTTATAAATCTAACACAAGGACGTTCAAAGTTATTTTAGTATTGTTAATACTTTAAAGTCTAAAATATATTGTACCTTTACCTGAAATAATGCTGCATGGGAATTTAAGTATTGAGCTTTTTGTGCTATGGATGGACTAATGTCAGTTCAGTGTAGTGTCAATGGTTAATTTGAATACTGAGAATAGTTTTATTCATAGCAAAACAAATTACTTCTGATTAACAATAATAAATGCTACTTATTCACAGCAATCTCCCTCAATTTAAGGTTTTATAAATCATCAGTAATAACAAGTACTTGCGAAGAGAAAAATACTGAGGATTACTAATCTGAGTGAACTTCTTTATATTAAAAAAGGAGGTGGGGAAATAGTGCAAGAAGAATTATGTAATTGGTCCAGAGATATGCAGTAAGTCAGAAACAGAATGAAACTCCCATTCCAGTATTATTTCCTCTACACTCTAGAGTTTCTCTAGTTTCTCTCCAATCATTGTTTGTCAATTAATATCTCCTACAAGTAAGTAAGCTGCTGGAAATATAAAATGTATAAAATTAAATACTCTGTCAAACTGAAGCTATAATCCGTAGGTATCATATTTTGTCAGGAGCCAAACGAAGATCAGGGTTAAAAAATAAAATAAATAAAACTATTTTATGTCATTTATTCCAATTATTTCCCCTAAAACTGAAATCTTAATATAGTAGTTTTTGTTTTATATACTGTACTGCTGCATATTTAAGTTTAAAATACTATTTTGTAACTTGATTTTTAATTTTGTAAATAACGTGAAAGTCAATGCATTTAAAATTAGTAAGAGTATATTGGGCCTCAAAAATAATTCATTTGTAATTTTAAATAATTCCAGATTTCCATGTCTAGTATTTTCTCTCAATCCCTTCTAAAAAATATTTCTCTAGATGGGGTCTCAAATAGGAAATGGATCAAAAATTATTACATGTTTTTTAAAACTCTGACTATTGTATCCCCTTTAAGTACACAACACCCATTTCGAGTTGTCCTTTTTGCAGCAGATGACTAGAAGATTTTTATAGAACCTTCACAATTGAACAAAATTATAGAAATTGTTTTATAGCACTAATCACTTATCTGATATATAACTTAATAAATATCAGATACACCTTTATTTTATCACCCTAGAAAATAAGCTCCATGGTCAATATTTGTTGTTAGTTGGAGATGTCGTTACTTACTTAAATGTTTTTCTGATTATCCAAATCAAACCTTTTGGTATTGTACAAATAAATAATAGAATTATTAAATAAATAAAAGCACTTCCATTCAATAACAATTTATTTTTATCACAAAGCTTATGTTGTACTGAGCTAATAAACAAGCAAGTAAATGTGTAATATATCAGGTTGGTCAAATGGAAAAAAAGGTATTGGAAATATAGATGGGGGAAGTAGGAGTATTTCGTAGGAAAGGTCAGAAAAGACAACATGTGAAGTTTGAATTAACTTGAGGAGAGACTCCTATGGACATTTAGTGAGAGTGTCTTAGACAGAAGAAAAAGCAAGTACAAAGGCCCTGTGACAGACGATCAGTGTGGTTTGAGCATATGGAAAGAGAGAAGAATAGGAAGGGAAGAAGTCAGAAGGCCATGTAGCTGGAGAAAGACACAGAGTTTTATTCTTTTTTTTTTTTTTTTTGATAGTGTCTCGCCATGTTGCTAGGTTGTTCAGGCTGGGTTCTAACCTCCAGTCCTCTTGCCTCAGCCTCCCAGAGTGCTGGGGTTTACATGGCATGTGCATGATGCCCAACCAGAATTTATTTTTTTCAGAGTCTTATTCTTAATGAGACATCAAACATGTTGTCAGGATGAGAAAAGTAGCATAGTCTGCCTTATGTTTCAAAAGATGATGTGACTCTTTGGGGTAGAGGATGCTGCAGGCAGTCAAATCAGACACACGGAAACCAGTCAAGAGTCTTGTGATCATTCACGCAAGAGAAGAAATTTGCCTGGACAGGGTGAGGAGCTGTGAGGGGGAGTCTGGGTATATTCTGGTGACAGTTCTGGCAGACAGTGCTGACAGATCGGTGGTTACTGTGAAAGAAGAGTCAAGGGTGACACTGAGATTCTCAGCTACCAGAAGAACAGAAGTGTCTTAAATTGGCTTGGTAATGACTACATGTTATGGACTGACACAATTCACATCCACGAATATTCACTGGAGAACAAAAGACCAGCCGAAAAGACCCTGAAATAGTAATAAAGCTCTTTTTACATAAGTCTACAGGTAACTTTCATTGTGTTTTTTTTTTTCATATTTTCTCAAAATTTTCCAAGATAACTTATACTGACTTTTACAATCATAAAGAACAGTATATATTTAATGAATAAATTATCATAAAGGACTAAGAATAATTAAGTCACCATGTTGTCAAGGATTTCATGCACTTTAGTGATAAATTTTGATTACATCCCCATTTGAATGACAAAACTCATGACTAAGTTAATTTAGAATAAATAATTTAGGAAAATTACCACTTTCTGCAGTTTGGAAAAGAAATGGGTCACTAAACACTCCAATGCCAGCACTGTTTTCAGCAGCAACCTAAAACAGACCAAAAGTATTATGTTCAAACTTTCTGCTCCCTAGTTAGAATCTGAATTAAAAAAAAAAAAACCTCCCCTTGTCTGTAAGATAGTAAGGTAAGGGCCAAAATGCTCTTTCCTCTGATTCTTGCAATTCTCCCAAGATAGAAGGCAAATATGGAGCTGTCCATATAATCAAAATAGAATGTTTTACTGTTGACATTTTTCAGATGAGAAAACTGTTTGACAGAAGCCCAGTAACTTGCCCACAGTAACAAGGGAGTAAATGACAGAACGAGAATTTAGTTATTCAACCTTTAGCCACTTACACCCAAGACACTTTATCATTTCTGTAATGAATATAAAAGATCACACATACATATGGTATGTGACTGTGGAGTTTGCATGCTAATTAGGCAAATAAATAGAAAAACTATTTATAGAGAATAAGAGAATAAACGGGCTTGATTAATAATTTAGAATAAATATTTTAAATTTAAAAGGTATAAATTTTATTTTTTCCTTGAATAATCTAGTCTAATAGACCAGCATAATAAGCAGAGAAAATATCATACAGCAGAGTAATATTCTTAAGCTTTTGCAATATGCCGTGACACTTCAGTTTAAATATAGCGCCATCAATTCCCAATGAGTTACTCCTGGCAATTTGGTTAACTGTGCAAAGGCACATTTTCTTTGTTTTAAAATGGGAATAATAATACATCTAGGACACAAGATTGCTCTGAGACTAACTGCAACACATGTAATACACTCAGTAGGATCTCTCTCATAGTGTTACTTATACTGAAGACAGCTTATGTACCAAGCCAAATATTCTTGGAAATTCTGCAATGGCTAACATTTATTTGAACAGAATAAATATCACAACAATGATTTATAAAGTACGAAGCAGGAAAAAAAAGAATAGAGGCTTCCTAATAGGATTTGGATTCAAACTCCATAAAAATGGATCTAAGAAGGTTTTCTAAGCAACAGTTTCTTATATGACATGAAAATTTAATCTTTATTACCTCTGATAGCATATTTTAACAGGTAAATCAACCTGAATACACTCATGTTCATAGAAAATATATTGTGTAATTTTCCAATGTCAAGAAAAGTTGCCTACGCTTTAACCTACGTTTCTGAATGAAACAACCATTGTGACTGTGATTTTTGACTTGTGCATAAATGAAAGTGTATTTATCAGTGGGAGAACCATACTATTACCCTACTATATTTCCAGGAAGGAAAACTTCCTGGAAAAAATGTCTCCCATCATTTTCTCCTATTACAGAAGGACAATTCATTTATGCATAATCAACTACTTAGGCAGCTTCCGCAGATTTTCTTCTCTGTAATCAATTACCTTCAAGGCTCAAAGAACATATGGGTGTTATGCTGAAAATAGTAGAAATCCAGACACTATCTCTTATACTTTACTATCCTTTGGGAATGTCATAGATATTCTTTAATTGTAAACATTTTAATTTAGTCTAAAAATTTAGAACTGCTCTTTATAAACTCTTCTTAATACAGTATTCAATAGGATATTATTAAATCCTGCATATTTAACTTTGGAAAGGACTAAAACTTTCATAAATACAAATAACATAGTAAAAATTCAATAAATACTTGTTGAATAGAACTGCACTGAATTCATTTCTTAATAAATCTGGCTCTTTAGACGTTTTCAAACCATCATGTAAAATTACAACAGGGTTAGGAAAAAAAGAACAAATCTAACTTTAAGTTTAGTCAAAAAGTGGAACGTTTTTGAACCACGATATGGCTCAGTGGTAGGGCATTTACCTAGCACATATAAGGCCCTGAGTTCAATCCACAGCACTGCAAAAAGATTGTGTTTTCACTTATAAAGTATAAATGAATTAAAATAATTTGTTTTCAATAAAAGACACTAAGTTAACGATTTTAAAAATCGATTATGTATATAAATGTGCATATACATTGAATTAAAAAGAGATTACCACATTTGACCACATTTTAAAAGCCCAGGTAGATGCCGAGGTCATGATTCAGCCATCACTCATCAATCACTAACTACAATCAGCTGTTAAGGTTTGAACACGTGGGAAAAGTCTCCTACAGTTTTAAAACAGGTGAAATATTTCAATATCGTAATAAGTTACCTTAATTTCGTATGTTGTTCCAGGATTAAGATTAGTAAGAAGAACTTCCAGACTGTCGGGCTTTGCTCTAACCTGGGTATACACTGTTTGCATCCATGGGCATACTTCCTTGTATTTAACAATATAAGATATAATCCTTCCATTTGGATTAGGTGGTGTGTTCCACGAAAGAAGAATCCCAGCAGATCCAACTCTTTCCCCTGCTAGGAAGACTGGTGGCCCTGGTTCTATTAAAAAAAAAAAATCATTTGTTAAAAGGTCAATTATTATATGTCTACAAAAAACACATAATAAAAGTATTTACAGATGTAAACTTTTGAAGTTCCCCCAAACTAATGTAAATTTATACACACTAGATCTCTGCTATAAAAAATGCTTTGGAGAACACCAAAAGCATTCTTTTATAAGAATGTAAAAAATGGAATGCTGCTAAATACAACCTGCCAAATATACTTTTCATGCCAAATCACTTTTAAAAGAAACTTACCTAATGCGAGGCTTAAAAATGCAAGAACTAAGAAAACAAGAAACAGCCTTACAAACTGAATAATCATTCCTGAGCAAGCAACAGTAACTTTATTTTCATGGCTCTGTATTATTTAAGTGTTACCATTAACAGTCTCTCTTATTCAATTCACAAACAAGTATAATTATCTTTGCTGTTTGAGAGTAAAGAAAGCCAAACAATTAGTAGAAGGCAGGTTCTAAACAGATCACTTTCTTAAATTTCCATTTTGCTTTAATCTTTCTAAACCATTTTCAAGCATAAACAGCCAATATAAGTATTTCCATCCAAAAGAGTTATACTAACTCCAAATATTTCATTTAAAAAGTAATTTAAAACATATACTTACTTGTTACATTTGTTGCCAGTGTTCTAATAGGTGAATTGTATGTTGTAGCAGAAATTGAAGAGACAGTTATATCGTGCCTGGTACCAGGAACATCACTGGAAAAATCAACCTAGAATATCAAAAACAATTAATTGCACTAAAATTATTCCTGAAAAAACAAGCTAAAATAATAAATCTGTCACTATCAAAAATTTTAACACTTCTCTGTAAGACTGCACTATTTAAAATATCACAAAAATTCCACATTATTATAAAATATAAATTTGTTATATCATTTAACTATTTACCAAATAACATACAATAAAATAAAAGCTTACAAAATATACTGTTATCAAAGTCTAAATCAGTATTTCTATCTATCCCAGTTCACTGTCACAAGCAACAACTATTTAAGAGTCTTTTAAAAAATCTATAACCTATTGCTTAGCCTTTGTTTTTAGAAGTGTATAAAATACCTGTGTCTCTGAAGTTCCAATAAAAAGTAAAAGAAAAATGATAAGAAAATCCATCATTATTACATTTTTCAAGCAGTCGAATCACATTGATGGCTCTAGAGAGAAATGTTGCCTGCATTAATGATTTAAAGACAGATCCTCCTGGCAAGTACACAATTAATGAGCCTGGATTACTCAATCAATAGCTCTGCCCTTTCTTTGTTAAACTATTCATGAACTCTTGGATGGTTGGCTGTAGGTTCAGGGTAGACTTTTAAGAAAAAGCATAGATGTTGCTAATGTAACAGTCCACAGATGCTGGAACTTACACTCATCAATTTGACATCAATGTTTTTGTATTCATCTTATGCTTTTAAAAACCCTCTAAGGAGTAAGTTTTCATGGTGGATGAGTTTCATAAAGAACTTTCTTACTAGGACCAAATATAAACACAAGCAGGCTGATCAAGCACAATAATGAAAACTACACCTGATATTCTCCACCTCCAAGATCTATGATAGTAACAAAGCCACTGTCAGGAACAAGATCCACATGATACCTATCGACATAGCCAGAGGGCAGGCTCCAGTGCACAGAAAAGCAATGTGTGGAAATATTGACGGCTTTCTGTCTCTCAGGTTCTTCTGGTTCTGATATGGAAAAAAAGAAAGGTTTGAAACAGTTATTACCCTAAAGTTGCAACATAAAAATGAAAATCAGAAGTCCAAGGATTATGTTTCAAAAAATCAAATTGTTAGAAAGCAGTAAGTCATTTTTAATGATCTCTAAATATAAATGAATACTGGTCATGTAAATCTTTTACAATACCTAGTTTTTAAGTATAATTATCAGAAACAATATATCAATGTGTAGATCTCTTCCTGGACTACTCCTAACTTGTTAAGAGCTATTGCTTGACCAGATTATTTTGAAAGTTTGTACTCTAACTGAAAATTTGAACCAAAATACATACAAACTATTAACCAGTTAACTGGATATTAACCAAACAAAAAGATGATCAAGGAAATATTTCCAAAATAGTGAACCCTTTGATTAATATTAGGTATTTCTTTAAGAGAAAATATTAATTTTCAATATTGGAATTGAAATATGATAGTTTTATAATGGTAAGTACCAATCCTATTTCAACCATATTTTACTACCTTTGCTTCCACTGTTTTCAAAGTTTTGTTTATGCTACCTATACCTCCTTAAGGGAGTTTTCACATAAAGTTCCTCTGATTGGTTGCCAATGAGTCAGGTTTGAACTCTGCCTTATCTTCCTCCAGTGCAGATTCGAGACAAACAATATACGGCAAGGGAGTGAGATTATTAAGTCAAACAAGTAAAAACATACCCGATATGCACCTAATCTAACACCAAGAGAAAGGAGTCTAGAATTAATCACTGAACCCTATTTATTATTTTAAAACTGTACTGCCAGAGTTGATTTGATGATGGATACAAAAAAATAAATAAATTCAAAACACTTCCATGGTATAAAATAGAAATCATAATAGGTTAATTTCTTAGTATTTTGGAAGGAATATTTTAAAATGGTTTTTCTTCAACTTCTTTGAAAAGTTCCTCTAATGCTTATAATATACTAGTTTTCTGTTCATTTTACCATTTTCAGAGACCAGATATTCCCTTGGCATTATCCTCAGATCGTGTACGTAGTTAGTATCACAATTTCCTGTTAACTCTTTAGGAATATTGTAAACCCACAGAGAAATGCCCAGTTTGTGATGGCTAGAATTCCTTTCTTGTGCAAAGCTACTGGTGTTTTTCCTAGATAATTCTGCACATAAACCTATGTCCTCTGCATTCTCAAGCTGAAAAGACAGTGACTTTCTTTATCAGTTGATGTTAAAATAGACATAAATCTACCATGATTAACCAGTTCAAGCAACTGCTGCTCCCAAATACTGAGGTATGTGAAAGGCTAACATTACTTTTTTTCAGAAGTCTCAGAAAGTAACTAGTAAGCCTTAGACAAGAAGCTTTAGATAAGAAATTTAAAAATAGTTAACATGAGATTTGGGAAGAAAAAGAAAGTTGTGACAAGTGTGGGGCTGGTTACCAGGATGGCGATGACATGGGTTGTGGTTTCTTAGCCTGTGGTTTAAGATTACACTGAAGGATACTTGGCTAGGAATGAAACATGTCTCACCAAGAGAAGGAAGACTATATTTGTCTGGAAATTTGCCAATCTGATCAAGAGGAAAAGCCTGGAAGCTATAGGAGAATTAAGTAAAGACCTTTCCAAGTACAGTAGATAGAAGTGTAAAAATGGAAATAATTTGGAATAACTGAGGAAAGCCACATTGAGTTTCAGGGATCAGGTAAAAGAAGGGAAGCATGATGATCATGGAGGTCATATTTTAATTTTATTTCTTCCCTAAATGCAATAGGAAGCTACTGAAGCATTTTAAGAAAAAAGCAATCTGACTTATTTTTTTGTTATTTTTTAAAAGATCACTTTGGAATATGCCACATGAATTGGAAAGTGACAACAACAGCAGCGGGAGGACAATTAGCAGATTTTGTGGTAGTAGGGAAGAGGCATGGGGGAGATGGAATAAATTTAAAGTCATTATTAGAGAGTGTAGATTCCTGTACATGAGCTTGAAGAATCAATTACCTGAGAGTAGACTCCACAGGAAATATGTGATTTGTTCTCCATGGAATTTAATCACCCAAAAGGTAGGAAAGTTTGAAGCAAAAATACTACTTTCGACCCGTGGCTATCCAATAAAAAAATCATATCATGAAGTGGATATGTCTGGAGGAAAGTCAATTTAATGAAGGCTAGCAAAGGGAATTCTATTCCTAGATAAATGTTTATTCTAGACTACAAATTCCCAAAAGTTAATCCTCTGAAACTAACATCATTAAAAAAAAGTTCTATGATCAAACCACTTTGTCAGATAAGTCCTTTGTTAAAATGTAACAGCTTTCAGAGTCTTAACTATGCTAATGTGTCCTGTGATTCCCTAAGGCAGCACTATCCAATAAAACTGTTATGTAAGCTATATAGGTAATTTTAAATTTAATACTAGCATATTTCACATATATTAATATAAAATTATTAATAAGATATTTACACTAAATCTTTCATACTAACTCTTAAAATTTCAAGTATATTCTACATTTAGAACACATCTGAATTAAACTAGTCACATTCCAAGGCTCAACAATCACGTATTGGACAATGCAATTTTATGGCAGCTCTTAATTTTTCCCTTGATAATTCACCTAAAATTTATATTAGAAAGCTAAGAAAAAAGCTGAAAAATATGATCCCATGGTCGGTGTCTATAAGGAAAATAGTTCAAGTGAGTTTAGAAAACCTTATAACCAAAATTCTGACAAAACTATAGTATATTAGCCTTTGAGAAAGAGAGTGAGCAAAGATTTAAAATGGAAGTGTGTGGCTACATAGGGAAGTCCTGGGTAAATTCTGACTCTTAAGAGTGTACAAAGTGAGACCACAATGCTACATATCCAGAATAACCATGAAAGAGTCACCCAGATCAATCAAAACAGTACTCAAAATACTCAAAAGACTGCAATGGACAGATATGTGAAATAAAACGCTAAGTCTTAAAAAGTTTCACTACCATTATCTTTTATTAACATCCCTTATATATCAATACTTTGTCTGCTAAGCTAAAAATATCACATTTAAAGTTTCCTGTGATTAAATCATAGATTAGACATAATATACATTCTATGACTGGGTCATCTCTCAAACCACAACCTTAAAGATCACTTAAGAGTAATTCTCATGTATTACTGCTACAATCCTTTTCCTTTTTTGGAAGTATTAATTAATAGTCTTCATCTTGGGACCATACTCTTAAGAGAAGTAAATCAGACACACATGTTTAAATACTGCATTGTTTCTCTGGTGTGAGAAACTGAAAGTGTAAATAAAGACTAAAATGTATTATATTGGGAAAGGGAAGAAAATGTCCGAATGGGAAAGGGAACAAGGGAGGGTGAGGGGAAAGGAACAGAGAGACAAGAGAAATAAAAAATAGAAGGAAAAAATGGAAACAAAGCTTTTGTAAATAAGGAGAGAAGAGGTGGTGAAGGGAGAGGAGGGGAATGGGAAAAAAGAAGCAACAAGATATATCATGTACAGGTACAAATCCCCTATGATGAATGTTATCACTACATACATCTAAAATGTACCATTAAAATAAAATAAATTTTTAAAAATTAAGTCTTCATTTTTTAAAAACACGATTCTTTAAAATTCTTTAAATTAATCCAAACATGACATTTTTCTCTTCATGTGTGAAAAACAATAAAACCTTGCAATATTGAATTGCTTAGGATTCCACCAATACACCATATTCACTTACACCTTTACAAGGGCTATTCTGTTTCCCTGTGAGTCCTGCTTTTTATTCACCTGTATGTCCTCCAGACTGATTAATAAATTTCTAATCCTTCTGCAGATATTCCCAGCCGCAGAAAACCTTGTCATCTATGTTATGAGCTCATCATTTCCTCTTTTGTGCAACCACAGTGATTGGAACATACTTCCCTTGCCTCACCTATTGTTTTGACTTGTACTACACGTGTTTCACACTCGTATTCCTTACTATTCCTCAGACATCTTAAGACTATGCCCTTTCATGTGTATAGCACATAGTAGGATGTCAAAGATGAATAAATTTTTAGGAGAATAGATTATCCCCAAATCTACCACCAAATGTTCATTAACTGGATTTCTAACTTGGTATAAAACTGAGTATAATATTAACTAAATTTAAAGAGCACTAACTATGTGAAAGATACTGTATTACTCATGCTGTCTTAGAAATCCTCAGAATTTTATAGTAAATTGACTATTGTTACCCTCTAAAATATACTAAAGTCTTTAAGTATTCAAATTTCAAAATAAACTCTTGATATTTTATTTTGAACAATACAACATGCAATTAAATATGAACTTTTAATATCACAAAGAATTTGCATACCTGCAGCAACCCTACTAAATATGCCAGATCTTTCAACATTACCTCTTACTCTGTTTACTGCAATGTTACATATTTCACCATGAGTCATGTCTGTAAATGTATGCTCAGTCGTCACTCCCCAAATAAAATATTCTTATGCAAGTGTTCTGTTTGATATATAAATCTTGTAATGAATGAAGTTGGTCTCAGTTGTATTTCACATTAAAACTGCAAATGAATAGTCACAGTTTTTAAAGTTAAGCCACAACTTCTTGATGGCTCTACTAAAAAGGTAAATGATACATAAACAGAAATTGCACATATGTATGTAAAAGTAAAGCAAATGTGAATATAATTTGAACATCTGTGTGCTAATCCCTGAATTTACTAGTGTATAATATCCTAAATGTTCGCCCCTAAAAACAGAGAAGTAGGACATTACATATGGGCTTTAATTTAGACGGTACAACATACTCCCTAGTTTCCAAGTAGCTCTCTTTAACTACTTATAAATTATCCTTGATAAAATCATTCCTTTAGACTTGTGCCTCTCGAGTGCTCATAGTTATGAGTAGCCCTATATGATGAGTAGCGTAAACATTACAAAATTGATTGACGATGAACTTACAAATCTCAGGGAAAATAAAATAGAGGTTCTCTGCTTATTACCACTAGATCAGCAGAAAATAAACTGTTTATATCACTGTGACATTATGTATATATATTTATGAATATATGTGAAATATATAATATGTAAATATGTTATGTATATTTATGTATAAATAATAGATATATGTATTATACGTATACAATAGGTACAATAGATAAATATACATGTATAAGTATACTTTCAGCTTCAGATTATTTAAAAACTCTGTGTAATTCCAAATATACCTCAATATTCAAAAACTTTTTTCAACATATTTTTTAGTTCTCTGAATCATATTTTCATGATCATCATTATCCTTTAATTATCAGGCTTTTAAATCTTTATGACTGTGCTAAGCTGAAATGTTTTCAAGTCTTGTAAAACTATAAAAAAAAAAAAACTTCATGATATCTCCCTACTTGTACTCACTTTCTTCATTACAGATACACTAAAATCTTTGGCTCTAACTATCTTCATTTGAAATATATAGTCCATACCAGAAGTCCAATTTTTTACTTTGTCTTTGTTGCTATAAACAATTACTTTAAATAGCACGTCCTTTCTGGATGCCATATAATAGGTTACCCTGAGATAGAGAAAAATAAATTTATGTTTTTCATAGGTTAAAAAGAATTAATTTAACACCAACCTCTGTATTATTTTTTCATAAATTAGTATGGCAAAGTAGGGGCTATAATCCATCCTTTCATCACGAAGGAAATTAAGGCTAGTTGAGGCCAGATGGCTTAGTAACGCTTACCTGGAAATAAGCACAGTGGAGTGACACAGAAGACCAACAACCTCAAACTGTTTTTAATCTTATACAGATATCTACATATTATATTTCAACATGCATATATGTATGTTGCTATTATTATGGAAATATATACACATACATATTTATGACATATATGTACATACATATGTGTATATTATTGCTATTTTATATAAGTATATTGATTTATACATGTATATGTATAGAGATACCACATTTTGAGTGGGAATATGTCTATTGCTCAACTGAAATGAAAAATTATGTAAAAGTGAACTGCAGAGATAGGTAACCTTCAGAGCCAGTACCTACTACCCCACTCCCAGTTCCACCTCAGCAGAAGACCGGAGGAGAAGAAAGCAGGAATCAAGGAAGTCCCAAGTTTCTGGCCTCACAGAGAATCCCTGGCTGTCCAAGGGATGAGAAATAGGGTGCTTCTGCCCATATTTTTCCCTGCAATAAGATCAGGGACCCATGTGTATCACTATCATAAACTGAGGGTGAGCATTAGAAAGATTCATATCTCCCCATTAAATGTGTACTTAAGGAACTAGACTATTCGCTCAGTGCCTATGAATGGTTAAGCAGAGAAAAAGGAAACTGGAGAGAGAGAGAAGTGTAAAGAAAGACAGCTCTGGAACAATCTGTGTACCAACTGTGGCCAGGACAAAGATGCTACTCATGTGTCAAGGATGTCCACAGAGTTGTTAGACTTGAATTGTCTTACCCCAAAAAGCTCTCCGTACAAGGAGACCCCAGCAACAAAAAGCAGCAGGATATGATGCTTGAGGAAAGACGTGATAGGAGTTGGGAAAAGTGAAACCATGGCTCGATCTGTCCTGTCAAGGAAGTGAGCAGTATGTGTCACTCACGGGGCCCTCTAGAGAACTCAGGCCGTTTGCCTCAGGAGACAGCCTGGATTTGGAGGGCTACTAAACATGTGTCATTGAAAACCAGTCAGGGTTAGTCAGAGCACAATAAAAACCAAGGAGAGAAAACTGCATAGACACCTGGAATAGAAAAGATCCTCAAAATTTCTGCTGAATGAATGAATTCTACTCTATCTTTCATCATAACCTGGGCCATGTCAATCAATTTTTCACTAAAGCTTCGAACCAGCATCATATTTAGAAATCTTCAGTGCAGTAACATGATAGTTCTAACACCCTGGAGAGTCTTTAATCCATTAAGGGTTATTTATGATAATATTTATTCTTCACTCTGTATTTCATGTTTAAAACATTAATTTTACCAATTATTTAAACTTTTAAAAAACTTACTATTCTCCATTAGGATGCAAATTCCCAAGGCAGCCATGTTTATTGTTATTTTTTGGAAAGAATACCAAAGTTAAGAAGGAGGTAATCATGAGGTCTAGAAGCATGTCACTGCTCACAGATTCATAAGGTGTCACTGACGATAACCTAGCTTCTCTGACGTACAGAAAGATAGGAGGAGTGAGTAAAAGGCTGAGAACTTCTAGTATGAAAAAGGACGGCAGGAAAAAGTAAAATCATTCAATAGTAGAATACACAGTGATCTTAATGGAGTGCTAAATTCGGACACATGGTGGGGCACACTAAGGCATTAGTGAAAGACAGAACAAAAAGAATTTGCCTCTAGTGATTTAATCACACAATTATGTAACTAATTTTAATACAAAAATATGAAGTCCTTTCCAAAAGTATGTAAACTACGTATCGCTAATAGAAACCACCTGAAGAAAATTTAATTTGTATTTTATTTCTATTTAAAAGGGAGTATGGAGACTCAAGATGATTAATTTTAAATGAAGAGAGAAATGATCCCAATTATGCAAGTGCACTTCACTGAGCAAACAGGATACTGTTGCCTAAATCATTAAATTTTAACAAATATTCCCATTGCTTACGGAATACTCAGGTAACTATTAGTAGCATAACGTTGTCCATAACAATAAATATGAATCTTAAAGATGAACTTCCTTAAAACCAGTTTCACTTAATGAGAGATATATAAGTTCCAGTCTGTGCAAAACATGTGTTAATGAAAATACAGTGAAAAAAATCATTGTATGGTTGTATATTTTATCTGATAACAAATAATTGTATGGCCTCTGTTAAGGCCATGAAAAGATCATTCTGTTTGGCATTTACCTCAGAATTTAAGAATTAGGACAGAGAGACAAGGGTATAAATGTGTATTTTACAATGAACATTAAAAGTGCTCAGACTTTTTACTACAAAATACCTATACAGAATATAGGAATGGATTGGAGAATTCTAGAAAGGATGGAATTTTTTATAAGTTATTTATTATTCAGGATGTCCTATCTTGAATGACATTTACAAATGACAAACAGAATACTCATTCCTGAGTTTGTGACCTTGCTAGTGTAGAATGCCCTCTCCTCTGTTCCATGAGTCTGAAACTTACCTGTTATTAAAAGTTCATCTTAAATGTGGCTTTTTCCTGATAATTATATTCAGAATTCATATCTTCCCTCCATAATTCCCCCAAGCATGTATGGGAAAACTGAGCATGTAATGCTAATTTATTCATCAAATACTTATTGAACATACATTAATGGGAAAGCATTAATCTAGGAGCTAGGAAGGATATGGCAAAGATGGAAGAGGCTTCTTGTTATAAGAAAGTTATGCTCCAGTTTTGAAATCTAATATCAAGCGATAAATAAGAGAATGAGAAAATTCAGGTAAGTTCCAGAATAACTACAAAGACAGGTTTTATTTAGATTTTATAAACAAAGAAACAAAAGATAAATTTATATTTGAGCTGAGAACTCAATAAGAGGAAAGAGTCAGCCAAAACTAGGGGCCAAGAGTATAAGCAAAAGGCTTATGCTTGCCATTTAACATATATTAAATGTGTTTGGAATGTTTGGAAACCAAAAGGACAAACAAATATGATTGTCATATATTAACTTAATGGGCTGGATAGTTAGATAAAGAACCAATCAAGTGAGTCTTGGAGACCAGGGAACCTTTAGATTTTTATTTGAAGAGCAGTAGAAATATACTGGCAAATTCTAAACCACTGTTATATGAACTACAAAGAAATCAAGAAGGGAAATGGAAATGAGAAGCTGTCATCTGTCACCTGGGCTTCTCATCTCAGTAAACAAGGACAAATGGGGTATAGTGGAGGTAGAAAGAGGTGTTTGCATTCAGGGTCTGTTTTGGAAGTACAAAGGGCTGAAATAGTTGAGAGATGAGGAAATGGAATGAATCAAAGACAACAGGTGATTACAAAACGATGCCTTTTCCTGAGATGGGAAGGACTAGCAGGACCAAAAGTAGAGTTATAAGGAAAAAGTAGAGCTTTGTAAGCTATGGTCAGAGTTGTTTAAGCACAAGAATGACATATTTTATCTTCCTTTCGAGAAAGAACATTCTGACCACTTTGTAGGGAACAGGAGAATAGGAAGGCATTCGAAACAAAACTAAGCCTCCCTAATTATGAAATATGAACATGAAAACTAAAAGATAACTAATAATTCAATCATTTCTTCACCAAATTTTTTTTTTATTTTTTTCTATGGATCAGACACTGGTCTCAGTAATGGTACAAAACAATGATCAAAATAGACAAAATGGAGCGGCTGGGCCTTCCCTGGTGACCCGGGAAGAGCGCATTCAGCCGCCTGACCGCGGGAATTCTGCGCCACAGGTGAGGGTCCCCCTCTCCGGACAGAAGGCCATGCCCACGGCCCCAGCCCTTACACCGCAGGCATAACACGGGCCTGCGCACCAGCAGGGTCTAGATCCATCAACGTGCTGGTGCTGGTCCCCCACCTCCCATCTTTTTTTTTTTTCTTCTTCTCCTCCATTTCTTAGATTTCCTTTGTTATTTTCTACATCTTTCCCCTTTTCCAAGCCACCAACACCAAGGAGAGCCAACCATGACCTTGTCACTGAAGACAGTACTGGAGACATAAAGGTCGTAGGAGCCAAGAACTCCATATACCCCAAAGAAACCATAAATACAGACATTCCCTAAGAGAAACTATTACCTATCTTAATTTAACCTCCCACAAAGAAAACATCAAACCAACACAGAGAACAAACTAAGAGGAGTAAAGTACATATGTATACAAAGAAAATGATGAGACATAGAAGCAAAACACAACCCCAGACCCCCAACTCACCCAGAACAAATACAACAGACAATGACATAGAGGAAATCAGAAGTCACCCAATCAAAGTCTCAGATATGATAGCAGCAGAAGTTGAAAAAATAGACAAAATTTATGTGCTCACTGAATCTGTATGTCAGAACATTTGCCAAACACATTATCTCACTGAATTCTCTGAAGAAGTTTATAGATAATCACAATAACTTCCATTTGAAAAATGAGGAAGTAGGACCAAGAAGGATAAAAATCTGCACAAGTATTCATGATAGGGATGGAGTTGGAATTCAAAGCAAGGAATTGTGTGACCATGATCAATCTTTCCATTATACCACACAGACTTCCACAGCTTGTAAAATGACAGATACATCATGTACATCAAAGTTTCGCTGCCTGGGAAGGTAGCACATGAGTCTGGAAGGAGGAAGCTGTGGGCAAATAAAAAGAAGCACTGCTCTATTCAGTACATAGTAACTTTAGAAGCCTGCCCCTAAGAACTAAAATGTTCCCAAGAAAATGGTATAGGGATGTTAGAAATTGTACATCAATAATAAGAGATAACATTTGAAAAAACAGAACAAGTTAATGGGAAATTGCATTAAACCTCTGTGCCAAAAAAAAAAAAAAATGCTGATGGGATCAGATAGCCTTCCAGGAATAAGTGAGACTTTGAGCTGGCCAATTTATTCATTCCTCCACTTTATTGTTAAATTGAGAAGACAGTGGACATTATCTGTAACTGTGTGTCCAATATGAGAGATACTTGCCTCTTGTGGCTATTGAGTGCCTCAATTTTATTGCATCTATTGTGTTTTGAATACATACTGGACACTAGGTTTTCCATAAGATGAAAAAATAATTAAAATATGTCAATAATTTTATATTGGCAAAGTATTAGTATTGTGACTACATTGGGATAAACATATATTACTAAAATTCATTTCATTTATTTCTTTTTACCTTTTTAATGTTTATACTTTTTTTAATTACACATTTCTCTCATTTGTGGTTCACCCTATGTTTCTATTGGACAGTGATAGTAACATAAATTTGCTTAGAGTTCATAAAAGCTAGCTGAAATGTCTAAGAAAGGGAATAGCGAGCTTCTGTAAATATTCTATGTTAACTACTTGAGTATTTCTAAATTCACATTAAATTCTTTTAGGTCTTCAATATACAAGCCAATGTTTATCTTCATGCTGGGAAGAGATTACACCTTCAGTTCCATTACAGTTCTTAGATACTTTCAAAGGGTATAAATCTTGTTGTACTCCCAGTGCTCATGAAAAGAAAGCTAGAAATCTAATCGTTTCAAAAATTACTATGTAGAACAAATATTTGGTGTTTAAGTGAATTTCACAGTCCATCCATACTAATAAATGTTCCTTATCTTTTGAACTCACAGAATGTTGAAAAAAAACAAAATAGGGATTTCTGTTCCACTAAGAAAAAATTGTATTATCAAATTTATTGCCATAATATTGCACATATATTACTAAGAACTTAATTCGTCTTCTGAAAAAGATAACAAAATTGATTGAAGTTAACATCTATTAATCTAGTGAAAATATAAAATACATGTGTCCTGTGTTATCTATGTTTCTAATGACCTTACATTCCACACAGACCCCATTATTTCACATTGGCAGAGAACTTTTTAGATGGTTTAGCATTTTTCGGACCCTGCAGAGACAAGTGGAATTCATAATGAGGAGTAGAATTGACAATACGTGGAGATGTAAGATTTTAAGAGAGGTCCCTTTGAAATATGCATTGGTGAATCAACTATATTTTTAATACACAGCACCCTCCTTCCTATTGATTCTAGAGAGTGGGAATTATTATTAGCCTCTCTCAATGCTAAGGACAGCCAGCATAGTGGCACACACTTGGAATCCCAGCACTCTAGGAGGCCGAGGCAAGAGGATCACAAGTTCAAGCCCAGTCTCGGCAAATTAGTGATTTAACAAGATAGATTATTTTACCTAATGCAGTTTATTTTTTTTTTCTTTTTGCGCTGTTGCTCCAGCAAATGCCCTTTCCATGTCTGCAGAAAGTAAGCACCATGAGAACATGTGAAGAAATGTGTTTCTTCAAAGCTGCACGTTTAATTTGTTGAATAAATGGAATTGTTTTTGTTTCAGAAATCATTCAACTCAGTACGAACACACCATATAATGCCCCCAGCCTTTTAAAAATTAGTTTTACTTTTCTTCTAATCTTCTACTATAGATAACTAAAAATTGTAATAAAGAGTTCAATTTCACCTTTTATGCTTGACTGGATCACAACTGGATATCTATTTCAACCTGGGATAGTCATATGCTCTTTCTTGGGAATTTAGAGAGAAACTATTTTTCCTTGTACCTGATACCATACCATTTGTGCTTAGAAAGTGTGTATGGTGTTTTTCTACTTATACTGCTTAGCAGAGATAACCTTCAGAAAAAGTATCCAAATGAGCAGAAAGAAGAAGACAGAAAGAACATGTATCTGTCTGGGCTCTCAGTGGCTTTAACATATCTGGTTCCAGTTCTTACAAACCTATAGCTTTTGGCCTCTGTAAGATATTCTTATATTAGAATAGTACCTTTTCCTCTAGTGCTTAGACTATTTCAGGTTATTTCATGTAATTTGCAATTAAATCTCTTGGACAAGACTGACACATCTCTGGGACATCACTTATCTCAGTCTTCTGGAATCTTGGTCTGGCCAGAGTTGACATGATGCTGCAGACTTCAGAACCATCAATTAATTTTTTTTGTCCCACATATCCACATAGTAATCTCCACTGAAAATTCAAACTCTTTGAAAGTCAGGTATCAGCTTTCATTTATACTTGAACACTTTTTCATTTATACTTGAACACTTCCCATGACATCTCTGTACTTTTAAAGAAGTAAACTAGAAAATTAGTTGGAGAAAAATCTTAAGTTAGAGAAGTAGTACAATAATTTCTAAAGCCATCCATAAAAAATGAAGCAAAACAAGTGAAATAAAAACTCCAATACACCAAGATTGTATGAAAGTAGCAATGATCTTTACCTGGAACTTTTCAAAGCCTCTCTGTGATAATTTCATACACAAATGTATCCTATTCTTTTCCTGCCCCCAAATTGGCAAATCTGGGACTGGACCTAGGGCAATGAAATAAGATACTGGAATAATAGCTTTAAAATGTAATTTTACCATTCTGTTATCTACTCCAGACTGATAATGTTGATTCTAAAGAGTACCAGAGATAAGATAGAATACCTAGATTTTACTAGTCAATTTTAGCACCCAATAATCTTGTGTAAGATATATATACCCCAAGTTCAGTCCCCTTATCTCCACAAGGTTGGGAAAATTATTTTTCTAGAGAGCCTCTTCTAATAATAAAATCATATAAATTATGCATTTTCAAATTTATTTTTCTCAGAGAAGAACTCAAAATGAAGTTACTTGACTGAGTTAACTTATAATCTATGCACTGAATAAAGTAAGAGTTCTTCTCTCTTTCTGAAATTCACAACCTTCTTCCCTCTAGCTACTTCAGCTGAGAAAGTTCCAGGAACTTTTTTTTTTTCAAATTGGTAATATGTCTCTATTTTTAATTTATATTTCAAATTAAAATATTCTATTGCTTTTCTTAACTCAAATAAATACAATGAAAAAATTTATTAATTTCATCCCTAAAATTCAAATTCTGTATGTGATTTTTTTTTTTTGTCCCTGTATGCACACTGATTTAAGTTTGGCAAGATTCATCTCAATGGTAGATTTAAACCTCTGTATGCTGATTCATACTCCTTTTTATACTAGTTTGTGTTGCATATTCTCTTCCAACTGAAATTATTTTCATAATATATTTAGCTCTATGTGTACATTTATTAATATTGTGTCAATTTCCAAATGGATTTAAGGTAGCCTACAAAGAAAGAAAGTTACAAAAAGACCAACAGTTATTAAAATACAAAGAACAAAAGAGAAATTCTAAAATAGTAAGAATGGAAAAAAAGTCTTATCTGGGAAAATATATTCCCACAACAACAATATCATGAAATATGGAAAGCATTATTAAGCCCAAATTCATATGAGGAATTCGAGGTAGAAGTTAAATACTGACAGAGCCACAATGGGACAAGAGGGGGGTGGACTTTCCACTCAAGTGCGATGATGCAGGTCAGACTGTGATGTCAGGTAAATGTGAGATCAAAGCTGTGTCTCCCGGGAGGTTGCTGGGTATTGGAGATTGAACCCAGAGTCCTGTGGACACTACACAAGCACTCTACCACCGAGCTGCGGCCACTGCCCCTGTGTCATGTCATAGGGCCTCCTCAGTTCTCTAAACCTGTTTGCTCATTTGTAGAATGAAGGGATACAAGCACCGGAAGTGCTTAGCGGAGTGCCTGACGAAGGCGTTCAATGCAACACACTCAGTGTGACAACGCGACGACGATACCAGTTACACTGATGGCAAGAACGGTGACACTAACGACACAGTTCAAATCTAAGCAGCCACTGAGCCTTCACTGATATAAAATAATGAACACTGTTGTCAGAAGTGCAGTCTTTTCTCACCTATTTCTGATGTTTCTTAGAGCGGTCTTCATGTGAGGCCACAGAGACAAGACCCTGAGTTACAGTTCCGCCCCCGGGAAAGGGTTACGAGCCCCTCTGAGTTGGACTGGACGCTCTACTTGGATGAGCTGCGGCAACTCAGTGTTTACGATTTAAGCACATGATAACATGCTGATGTGTAATAGGTGCTCGAAGGTTTTAGTTTATTTTCCAAGAGTTGACTTGCATTTGTGAGTGTCTTTTCTTTCACATGGTAACTCCTGAATTTAAGCCTCCTCTCATAGCTAAAAACACACTGGCACTTGAACACGCTCTCACAGGACTGGGCCACACGAGTGAAGGGGTTCTTCAGAACAATGCATATTTCAGGACAGGCATATATGTGAGCAATGCTCATAGGCTCAGAAGACACAAACTATACAACCTCAAATCATGCAATCAAAAGACAGCACCATCCATTTCTTTCACACTCTATAGGGTTTTTTTTTTTGTTTTTTTTTTTTTTGTTTTTTTTTCCTTTTGGAGACAGGATCTCACTATGTTGTTCGGGTTGGTCTTGAACTAACTATGTAGCGTAGACTGACCTCAAACTTGCAGAGATACTCCTGCCTCAGCTTCCTGAGGGCTGAGATTACAGGAAAAAATCAACACAGCCAGAACTCTGTATCATTTTTTCATAAAATGTTAATAGGTGTATTTAGAATATTAGAATAATAATGAATATTTACTGTCAGTAATACCGTGAGGTTTTACGATACTCGTATTTTTACCAAAACCTTCCTGTTTGATTTTAGGAATAAGAATTCTTCATCTAGACATGAATAATTATTCTCATTTTCTAAATTTTCCCCAAGGTCACAGAACTAATAAGTGACAGAGGCAGGAGTGTAACTCAGGCATTCTGCATGTAAATTCAGTACTCCTTTACTTTAAGCATATCATCAACCACTTCACAGTCATTCATCCTTAATTAGCTATTAGCTTTAAACACAACTACTTCCTTTTTACTCAGGAAAAGTTAATTAAATTTAAAATGAATTTACAAATGCTAACCATGAGGACAGCAGCATGGCTTCTTTTTAGTCCCTTGGTAGTCATTGCACTAATTAAAAACCCAGTCCCCAGACAAAGGCTATTAAATGTGAACATCTCACATGTTAAAGGAAAGTCACATATTAAAACATTTAGCTCAAAAATATTTGGAAAACTCCATTTTCTCACACTATCTGAAAAAGAACTTTACGTATTTTGGTTTTTTGAATTGTCTATCAGAGAAATAACTTTCTATGCTTAAATAAGTACCAATGGCTAATAAGAAATCATAGCTTTGACACAGAGAAATTTCACTCAAAGCAAAAATTGTATATTATACATGTAAATATGACAATAGCCTGAATTAATTCATTATTATTTATTTGTAAAAATAATCAGTTACTCTATGTCAAACTTATTGGTTCCACTGCAGGCCAATAAATTGCCTTGAGAATTTTTCTAGCTTCTGTTTATATTAGTCCACTAACATAGCTGTTTAAAAATATACGTAAATTGCTAATCTTGCACCCCACGTAACTTGATATACTGACTTGTTGCTTTGTCACGCCTTTTATTGGAAAGCAAGATTCTTTTCACCAAGCTTTCAGTGGATGTCAGAATCACATAGAAGCCACCCAGAAGCCTCCTAGCTGAGGCCAGCTAGAGTTCCTACATGAACCTGGACTGTGGTTCATAAGCCCCACTGCTCTGGGCTGTGCTGTTTCAAGTATGGGCAATGAACTCTCACTTTCTACACTATAAAGTACTTGCTTTAACACAGCTCTGGAACACTCTCAGAATTTATTCAACTCTTTGCAAACTCTGAAGGAAACTAAGGCATTCTTTTTTTCAGCATGGTAGATTTGAGAAGCTAAAACTACAACAAAAGAAAGGCAGGTCTGGTGGCCCTAACCTGTAAGCCCACCACTCTGGCAGGCTGTGGCAATAGGATCCCAATTTTGAGCCCAACTCACTTGGTAAGACCTTGTCTCCAAATAAAAAGGACTGGGGTTATAGTTCAGTGCAAAGGCCCTGGGTTCAGTTTCCAGCACCATAAAAAAAAAAAAAGAAGAGGAGGAGGAGGAGGAAGAAAAAGGAGGAGGATGGGAGAAGGAGGAGAAGATAAAGAAACACCAAGAATCATTTTAAACTCTTAACTAAAGTTAATATGTATGCCAGTAGTGGTATAACCAGATTTTCCCTTTCTTCTAAAACATAGGAAGAGTAGACTGTATCTTGGTCTTGTAAAACTATCAGTTTCAGAAATATTTAATTATTTTATTGTTTTAGGTACTCATCCTAATTAAATACCAAACAGTAATAAGGTTAATCAGCAAGAAAGCTTAATTGAAATTTAAATATGAGATGCCCACCTTCATTCCTAAGGAAAAATGTAAAATTAGATAGAGTATAATACATATTTTGTTTCTTTTTATAATTCTTCCATATATATGAAAGGAACAAAATTGTCAAAATATTCTCTGTCAATCTCATTCCTTGTTAGTAGAATGAAAGAACACCAGCCATGTCCAGGTTCTAACCACATAAATCAATGTCCCCACAGTGTCTGTATCAAAAACAGCCAAAATAATTATTTTGGAATCACTGACAATTTTACTTCACTGGATGTATGACAACATATATATTCCACATACCCCATTCCCAATCATCTTTTATTTCCTACAACTACCATAAAATAAATCACCATCTGCCACTGGGAGTGTGCTGCTTACACAGGAAAGTGGCACTTCATTGTCTGCTTAACTGAACAATGGAAAATTTACAGCACAAATGGAGAACCTGGCAGACCCCAGGCTAGCAGGTTTACTCTCTGGCAATCCAGACACAAACGAGGTTGTGAAAACCGCTCTTAGGGAAAACAGAAAAAGACACAAAAAACACCAGTCACAAAGAAAAACTGAGAAGAATGAACTACCTATTAAATCTTCCCCAAAAGAGTCAAATCAAGATTTGAATATTAAAGAAATGCCTGAAGTACATACACTGGTCTACCTGTTCGTATTTCTCTTATGTTAGAAGCACTGTCTTTAAAACCTTCTTTTTCAGTCTGAATTGAAATGATGCACACTGTGGCAGAATCCAAATTGGAGGCTATTGCTGATTCTTGAACCACTTTTCCACAACTGAACACAAGCAAAAAAAAAAAAAAAGAAAAGAAAAGAAAAGAAAAGAAAAGAAAAGAAAATGGGGAAGGGTCATTTGGTTTCACTGCTATCTAAAGTAAGAATGCAGTATTGGTTTTGGCATGAAAGACTCAAATTTAATTCCTCCAAGACCCTTTATAATATAGCATGAAAGCAGCAGCACAGCTTTTCCATCTGATTTCATAATGCTGGCAATTCCCATAAGCTCAACTACAGAGAATTTCTATGGTAGAGCCTGTAATATTGCCTTCATAGGTATCTGATGGTCTTTCCAGACCTATCCAAACACATAACACACTCAAATTAGTCTTGGACATTATCTAATTGAGTTTCTCTTTTAATTTATGCCTTTAAAGCAAATAAAAAGCACAATGAGGAAAAAAGGCAATAAAGTTTATTAGTCCATCTGTCCTAGTCTAATTAAAAATAGTTGTTTACACACACAATGTCAATCTGTAAAATACGGTAATCAGTTGCAATACTGACAGCCACTTAAATGCTATTATGCACAGCTAATCTGGATGTTGCAGCAAAAACTACATAGGACAAAATTCACAAACAATACTCTAAAAAGCAAAAAGATATTAAAGCTGCCTGAAAATGTTAGCCTAAGCTAAAAAGACAACAATAGAAACATGAAGCCTAGAAAAAAGGAGTAGAAGAATCCCCTTTTTAACACCTATTCACTAAGGCGAAAAATAAATTTAATCTGATGTGATGATGTTTAATATGGTGTTTTGCCATCTTAAAGATCCCATCAATAACAGAAAAAAATTATTTCAGAAAAACAGTAGTTCTTATATATCAGTTTTGCTAATTTATATAATATGATTTATTTAGGTGATCAACGGTTACATATTTTTAAACAGAAGAGCTGCCAAGTAGCAAATGCTGCCCATGATGAATTATAATATAAAGAAGGATGGCAAAGACTACAGATATAAAAAAGTACATAAAAACTGCAAGGAAAAATAAAATACAAATGCACTGAGGAGAGTTTAAATATGCTAAAATACTATTGAAAAACTGTGGTTGGTGGCATAAGTTAGGGAGAATGTTATGCAAATGTAGGCCTGAAACAGGAGTAGAAAAGTTAAAGTTTCAGGGGAAAAGACACATGATGACATAATGATATATGTAAAGGTTCACAGACAAGAGCAAATACCACAGAAACTGGCAATGTTATAGTCAGAATTATAATGTTTTTAGGACTCTATATGATTTTTCGGTAGCATTTATTGCTGTTTAACATTCATTTCTATAACTACCAGATGGATAGCTTATATAAATTTCATATATCCCAAGTATTCAAAATTAATATTTGTGGAATTTTTAAGTGACTTAAAGATCAATCAATATAAATCTCAAAATGCAATTATTGGGTATAAACAAATATTTTATATTAACAAATGTCACTTGTAAATAGTCAAAGAGCTAAGAAGAATGTGCCCTAGTTCCTTCCAGACAAATGGCAAAACAGACAGAGCAAATACGACTTAGATTATGTGGATTATGTGCTCTGAGATGGTATCAGGGCCTTAAGACTGAAAAGATAGACTCTAATTCTCATAATCTACTTAAAATTAGTTGCATTCCTCACTCTTAGATTAAGTCATTTAACATTTTGGTTAAAATTCAAACATGTGCGTTGTTAACGGACAGATAAAATATTCTTGACCTCAGTTTCCAAAATGTTTGTTTTATCTGGATACGTGGGCAACGAAAGATCAGCCTCAAAAGTGAGGCATGTAAAATTATTATAAAAGATCCTTGAAAATGACTGCATTAGTGAATATATTTAATTTGAAACAGTACACAAAACTGAAATAAAAAAAAAATTATACAAGTATGAAAGAATTTACATGTTTTTACTGTAGGGACGTAATGCATATTGCTTAATTTAGTCCCACTGATAATGGAAACAAAGAAATAATTTTCTGTGCCTGGAGTTAAAGCATCAACAGTTATTTTACTATCACATTTTAAAAGCCTGGATACATTTGGCCCTCCTTCAACCACAATTTGTACGCTACCCAATATTGCAGTATTGGGCATTTGAATAAATAAGAATACAGAGGTATGACAATGTTCATACAGAATAACAATCTCAACTGTTTGGGTTCTGAAAGATAACTACTTATCATTAGTATTTTTAAATTTTTAAGTATATTTCCTCTGTCTTCTGTATAGAATGTTCTAGCATTTGTGAGAGTATTAATGTCTTTGCACTGTACCTATGTTTACTATGTCAGGACAAGAAAAAAAATAAGGAGGATATTCAGACAAACTATTTGTACATTTATAGAGTGGAAATACATAATTAACTTTCATTTCCAAATTTTTAATGATAGTCCCAAGAAACAAAAAGAATATGAGTTTTTTTTTCCTATTTTCTACCTTTCCTTCTACTTACTGAATAAATATTTTTGAGAGCCTATATAAACAGATGTGATCAAATAAAAATAAGACCATGTTACAATTCCAAAGAGTAACCAATCTCAGGAAAGAGATTCACTGATCACTAACCAGAATCCCGAATCATCAGAGCTGAGCTAGTGACATGAGCAAACCATTGTTTAGAGCAGAAAAAGAAGCGATCACTTCTAAGCAGGGCTAACTGGGGAAGGCTTTCTAGAACTGAAGAGGTTTATGTGAGTCTTGAAAGATACTACAAATTCACCAGAATGAGGGTGCACGAAGAGGGAGAAGTGGTGGAAAGGACATTCCAGGAAAGAGAAAAACATGAGCAAGACAGAACCCAAAAAGTGTGCCATCATGTGTTCAAGGAATACCAAGTTCTTCTAGCTCTTTATTGGCACAGTAGTCACTGGCAAGTTACTCAGTCACTCTCTGCCTTGGTTTCTTCACCCCTGAAATGGAAAGGACACCAGTATTTACACTGCATGGCAACTGTGAAGATTAAGTGATTTTTTTCACATATAAAGTACCCAGGGCATTAATGGGCACTTCACAAGCACTCAGGGTGGGTAAAGTACAGCGTGTGTGCGAGGCATGGGGCCTGGGCCTGGAAGGTCCATCTCCAAGGCTTGGCATTATCTGTAAAAGGCTTTGCATGCCAAGCCAGGGAGATCAGACTGTGTCCTGTAGGTGACAGGCATTTTGAGCAGGCATGACATTTCATTTTTAGAAACACATTTCTGGCAAGTTGGGAGGAAGGTTTGTTTACCTGTTACACTCTCCCTGACCTCTGGCAGAGAGCTTTATTGCACCTCAATCCTCTGCTGTGCTATTTACAAAAGATGTGCAGTTTTAGACAATTGATGTTCACGCTATTTTTCCCCTCTCAGGTAAATTTTAATCTCACACTATCTGTGGATTATTTCCTTAAGTCTATCTCTTTTCCTAGCAGATAATCTTCTAAAATACACATACTTAAAAAAAACATTTTTTTCCCTAAAGAGAGTAGTTAGATGGACCTTTCAGTTTTATTGCAACATCTGGTTTGATGCCATGCAACTTCTTCTAAGTTACTGTTAAATACTTCATAACGTGATTCTGCTGCTTTACGCAGAGCCAGCCCTGCATGGAAGAATTTCCAGGTATGCTTATAGTTGGCATTCTAGACACAAAATCAGTGCAATATCCCTCCCCATCAACTGATTTAGCCAGAGCTTGCAACCTACTTGATGTTTCCATTCTCAGTGGTAATGAGGAAATGTTCTACAAACTAACCATAATAAATTCCATATGGTATACGACTGGATTTCAAGGCACTTTTATCATGGTTTTCTCCCTCCAGTTATATTATCTTAACTTTTCTTTTTCTGTCATCACTAGCATCTCCTGTGGGGTTTTTCTTTAAATTCCGTAGAGCCCTCTTCATTTACAAAGGCCTTTCAGTAACTGTGGCTTTTTTAAAGCTAGGGCGACATTCTAGAAGCATGTGATCAATTTGAATCTGGGGCGATGATCTGTGAAAGCTTCTGTGTACATCTTGATCAGGAATTAAAAGATTTAAGAATGGGGAACAAGTAACGAGTAGAGTCACAGAACCAATACTCTTCCATTCTGGAGACAATACTCTTAAATGGTTAAAAATTTTTCAGAGACCAGACTCCAAGTAGGTAGCATCTAACATCAGTTGTAAATATGTGTAAAGTCAGTGCCATCCGTCCTGGGAAATGGGGAAAATGTGTTACTGTATAACATTCGAAAGCAGACAAGACAGTCTCTGAAACTGTAGAAGGTCCAAATGGGATTCAGTTCTGCACTGTCATCCAAGCAGCTGGAGGCTAACGTGGGAGATTTCATTAATAAAAAAAATCAAATATTACAACATTCTGGGGATTTCCGACAGGTTGCTATCTCTGACTGTGATCTCCTGTAAAAGCTTCCTGTAAGCAGTCTTCCTGTACAGGCCGTATCAAAGAGTGGCAACACAAAGGCTTTTATGAGTTTTGTAATACAAGATGAATTAAACCAGGCCAAATCCAAAAGCTGTTATTATATAGGCAAAGCAGAATGAGGTCTCAGGGATGCCCATTCCAACATAAAACTTATTCTTCTTCACCAAGAGGGGAAAAAAGAAACCCAATTCTGTAGCTCTCTTGCCCTCAATAAAGCCGTGTAGAGTTAACAGCTCTACCAAAGAGAGGCCATGCAAGCAGCCGCAATGGCTTTACTATCGCTGTGCCTGCCACCCCTCTGCTCCTCTTGAGAAATGCACTTTACAAAGATGCTCTCATCGTGTTTACTGGTATCTCACAGTATTTACTGGTAATTATATTAGGTTCATAAAGTAGGTAAAAGTATTATCATCCCCATTTTAGAGAGAAGGAAACTGAGGATCAAAAGAGCTTGGATGGCTTTGCAAAAGAGGAAGTTGCTAAGATGCTGGAATCGCAACCCAGGCCATATGGCTCCAAGGTCTGTGCTCATAAGCACTTCCTTCACCCAAGGACACATTGTATGCTTCATGTGAGCAATCACAGCTGGAGATCAAGTTCTGCTAGAGATTTTCAAGTACAAATGAGAAAGAGAGAGAGAGAGTTCCAAAGGGGAAATGGAAATGGATGTATGTGCAAACTCTATTTTCTCCTACACACTTGTAAAGTTCATTAAAAGACAAATGGCCCTCTGGACTTGACTACTTCAATGTTCATGGAAAAGAGATAATTATGACATAAATTTCATGTATCAAAGATAGGTTGAATGATTGTGAGGGAAAGACTTAACTTATACCTATGTTTACTGGGACAGGTTAATATTTGCTTTAGGATCTTAAAATATGTAAAAGTGATGACTGATAAATAATTTGGCATTGCTGAAAGCAATTATGAAGCCTAAGAATGAAGAAGAATACCCAATAGGAGTATGAGATATGAAGGATGCTTGAAGGAAACAGCAATAACTCTCTGGAAGGAATATAGGCAGTAGGGACACCTAGGGATGTCCCTAAAATGTGTCTAAAATTTTAGGGAACTCTCTAAAAATTTCACGACCTCACCAATGAATCAGATTTTCTCTACAATGTTTTGGACAAGAGGCTCAAGTCTACCTTCATGGAGATGTTGAAATGAATTCCAAAAGTCTCAAATAATCTGTACATTAAACTGGGAATTATACATCATATAACAGTATTGGCCAGATTTCCCTCCTGACTTCAAGCCCCAAGTGCTACTAATTTTCTTAGGATTTGTTTATATTAATATACTTTGGTATCTATGTTGTACAGCAGTATTACAATTGAATTAAACAGAGCTATTTTAGATGGCAGATGGATTGACATATGCAAAATACCCTGGAAACAAAGAATTATAGGACATTTCACCCGGAAGGAAATTTTAAAATATTTTATTAAATGTCTTAAAATATTTTCAAAGGAAAATGTATGCCCTGGGATAATATGGGGACATCCTCTAACCTCCTACTGCCAATAACTGGTAGATTTAACATTCCTATCTTTACATTTTGGACCCTCTGTTCTTCCAATAAGTATTCAATGGATTATCTTGTAGATATGAAATAATTCTTGGTATCTCTTTCTTATTTTCTCTTCTACAACTACTTCCAATTATAATTATCTTTAGATAAGTTTTCTTAGAAATTTAAATATAGAAAATCTTTGTATTCATTTGGTCTCAGAATGGTAAACCATGATAAAGGATCAGATACTGTTGGCACACAATTTTTTGGATCAACTCCTTTTTTCAATAAGGCTGCCATTATTGCTGGCTAGAATACCTGTAGACTCCAATTATCTGCTCTTCTTCACTACCAATGACATTCTTCCAAAACTGCCCAAGTGTAACCCAGGTCTCGCCTTTCCTTCCTTCATTACAAGCACTCCTGCTTCCATGCTGGCAACTATTCATCTTCCCTCCTGTACTGTCCACACTTTGTTTACCATAATCTTTGCCTGAATTTCTGTAACATCCTCTTGCTCAGTTCTTCTGTGTTTAATCTTATTCCTTTACAATTCATTCTTTACACACTGCACGAGGGAAGTACTTGAAACATAAGTCATATTATCTCTCTCCTACATAAAACCCTTGAAGGTTTTCCATATCCTTAAATCCTTAATAACAAAAATGCTGGTGATCACAACCTGTGATCTGACCACTGGGTACCTCTCCAAGTAATTTCTTGTACTTTTCTCCCTCCTAAATAAGTACACCACATGCTGGAAATTTTGGCTTGCCACATGCTGAAAACTAAAGCTAGATATATGTCTCTCAGTGTGTACTAAACTAAAATTGAAGTGGGTCAAAAATCTAAACATTAAAACAGAAACACTAAATCTACTAGAGAACAGAATAGGAAGAACTCTCAAAGACATAGAGGTAGGAAAAAAATTTATGAACAGAACCCAGACTGCACGGGAAACAATACAAAGAATCAGTGCTTGGGACCACATCCTATTAAAAGGTTTTACACAGCAAAAAAAAAATAAAAGTCACCAATACAGCAGGCTGAAAACCCACAGACTGGGAAAAAAATTTTGCCAGCTGTCCCTCAGACAAAGGTCTAACATCTAGAATATACAAAGAACTCAAAAAAATCAAACCTCCCAAATTTAAAGACCCAATCCAAAAATGGGCATCTGAAATGAATAAACATTTCTCAGATAAAGAAATGAAAATGGCAAATAAATACATGGAAAAGTGCTCGACATCACTAGTCATTCGAGAGATGCAAATGAAAACAATGCTAAGATTCCATCTAACTCCAGAAAGAACAGCGATTATCAAAAAATCAACCAGTAACAAATGCTGGTGGGGTTGTGGGGAAAAAGGAACCCTCCACTGTTGGTGGGAATGTAGATTGGTCCAGCCACTGTGGAAATCATATAGAGATTCCTCAGAAAACTACAACTAGAGGTTCCATTTGATCCAGCTATTCCGCTACTGGGTATCTTCCCAAAAGAATTAAAATCATCATACCACAGTGATATATGCACAACCACATCATAGCAACACAATTTGTAATAGTTAAGTCTTGGAAACAACCTAAATGCCCGACAACGGATGAATGGCTAAAGAAGATGTGGTTTTTCTACACAATGGAGTACTCTGCCATAAAAAAGGATAAACTAGAGACATTTGCAGGTAAATAGATGTACCTTGAGAACATACTCTTAAGTGAAATAAATGAGACACTCATGAGTACACATCAAATTGTTTCTCTGAGATGAAAAACCGTAAGTGTAAATAAGGACGAAGAGGTATAATAGATATTATATAAAAGGAAGACAATATTCAAAAGAGAGGAGAATTAGAAAGGGAGAAGGGGGAAAAGTAGGAAGGGAAAAAGGAAAGAAAGGGGAAAGGGAAAAAATGGAAAAATGTAAATAAACCTCCTGTAAATAGGGAAGGGGGAGTAGTAGGGAGAGGTGGGAAAGAGGGGGCCAAACCAAGATACATCATGTACAGGTACAAAATAACGATGATGAATGTGATCATTATGTATACAATATACCAATACATGTTCTTCGTAAAAAATAAAAATAATTTAAATATATAAATAAATAAATAAATAAGTAAACCACAGACAGTGGTCTTTATGTCCTCAACTGTACCAAGCTTCTCCCCATCTTGCAGCCTTTATGTTCATATTTGTACCGAAGTACCCTTCCTCTATCTTGTTCCATTCTGGCTCCTTCTTATCCTTTAGTCCTCTACACAAAAGCCACTTCTTTGTTTTACAGCCTATTTGTAGTTAAAACCCTCTTGTCCTTCTTCAATTATTCTCTATCCCTTTTCTTTCTTCCTTCCTAATATTTATCACAATCTACATATATTATTTCATTTCCTACCTTCTTAATCTCGTAAGAATATTTGAGTAAAACATAAGAATAAAAACATAGGAGTATTTTTGTTTTTATCACAAACATTTTATAATTTAATATACATGTGCTGTGATATAAAAGCATATCATTGTGAATAGAATGAAAATTATAACACATATAACTACGTTGTCAGGCCCTATTCTAAATGTTTACATTCATTATATCAGCTATTCTCAGAACAATCCCATGACATACACACTATTATTTTTTCCCACATTGCAAACATAGAAACTGAGGTATAAACAGGTTGAGTATTACCTAGAGTTACTCAGATAATGAGATGTAGATTCAAATCTAGACACTGCAATTTAGGTCAAGTGCTTAATCCCAAGGCAATACTATATTTAGACAATCATGGAGCCTGGGGCATTTTCAGGAGAAAATGTAGCTCTCCAGGTTCCGATATCCAGAGCCACCGGAAAAGAAGGAAACTGAAGCCTAAGGGACCCAACTAAGCATTTGCTTAAGGATGCTTTGTCTGAGCTCTGGGAAGAGAAGACATTTGCTATCTAGCATCCAATTGGAAAAAGTATTTCTATTAGTATTTGCAACACTGAATACTTTTATGTTAAATATTTGCTTGTAGTAAGCACTAGGTTGTATCTTTTCTTATTTTCAAAAATCTCTAATATTCCCAATAACTATAGGAATGTTAATCTACAGCTGGGAAGATGAAGAGTTTCTACATCTATATCAACTCTTATGTGTTTAACCTTTAACTGGTGAAATTCTAACAAATAACTTTGTAACCAGCACATTAACTACACATGCCTAAACCTCACACACCACACTCTAGGATATATTACCAAAATGTGCTTAATTACGCATTGCTTCTGCAACAGAGCATTTGAGCCTTCAAAAAACTGCTTTGTACTCAAGGGGACAAATATAATGATTAATTAAATAACATTAATAATTACATTCTAGAACAGGGCATAAAATCATCATGGGATGTTGAGTGCAGAAATGCATTTGCTGATAAACTCACAGGATGAGACTGCCCCCTAGAGTTCAATTTACGACACTGTATAATTTCCTAGATCCAGGATTGCTAAAAATAAACGAATGAACTAATAGTCATACGATAATCTCTCTTGTGATAAATTTATTATAAATTTATTTGCCATCCAAGATCATGATAAGGAAGATGATTTCTAGGAATTCCAGTAGGAAAAACACAGATTGGAATGTTTTTAAAGTTCATATAAACATAAATGTGTTTAATATGTAGAATCCAAGCTTAGACTTATGATTCAAATTTCAAACACATGTTCAACCGTGAGTATTTGTACCTATGAATGACAGATAGAGTTAAACTTCAATAAAATATTTCAAAAATTTTTGAAAATTTGGAATTATTTTTCAAAAATTTTTGAAACTACAGCTTATATTTTTATTAAAAGGTGACATGTGTCCACCTGTGCTTACCTCTGTAACAACTGAAATAGGTTTCTGAAAACAACTTAGTTTCTTTTTCTGCAGCACTGAATAACTGTACTAGACAATGATGAAAAGACTTAAGGTCTCCAATTATTGCTGTTATTTTGAATTTTTCAACAAACAGCTCTTCTGGCTTATTGTTCTCAACATCCAAAATAGTTAGAAGATAATGGTGGAAAGACGCAGAACCTGGAGGGTTCCAGAGTAAAAATATTTCTCTTGAGGTCATACAAGCAACTCTAAAGTTCTGGGGTGATAATGGGTCTACAAGATAAAAACATCAAAAAGTACATTCCATTAATCCCTCATTTCTCAGCGCTTTCAAGTACTCTAATTTGGAGAGGAAAGGAAAATTGGCTTTTCCACTTTCTCATTCCACTTCCTCACCCTCTCTGAGGCTATTTTCTTGCATGGAGAATGGTAATTACAGCAGCAGCTGCCTCATAGAAGTTTGTGAAAATTATATGAATAAGGAAAGAAAAGCACTTACACTGCTCGGCATACACTGCTTAATAACTTTTATCATCTTCATCTCCAAATGGTACTTACTACATTCAATGATAGCATATTGTGCACACCTTTTACACACTCTGCCTTGGTCAGACTAGAGGGCAAGGACTTCATATCATTCACCCTTCATTCCCATTATCACTGAAACTCAGGTCTTATTTTCTTACGGAAATTTTCCCCACTCCAAACCTTTCATGGGGTGCCAGTGATTTTCCTAATTCATGTCCCCAGATTAATTTTCTTAAAACACTACAGTTCCTTGTGCATATTCAGCTTCAAACCTCTACATGTCCCCTCTTCCCAATACGCATGTACACATATATTCTTCTTTTTTCTTTTTAAGAGCAACAGCTCAAGAATTAAAAAAAAAAAAAAGACAATCGGAGTTTTTATGTGGCTTTGCTACTGACCAAAAGCTTGTGACTCTATCCATTTACTTCACCTGCCTGAAGTTCCATTTCCTCTTTTTTTTTTTTTTTTTTTTTTTTTTTTTTTTTTTTTTTTTTTTTTTTTTTTTTTTTTTGTGGTGCCGGGGATCGAACTCAGGCCCTTGTGCTTACAAGGCAAGCACTCTAATCACTGAGCTAAATCCCCAGCCCTCCATTTCCTCTTTTATATATAGCTACTTCCAAGTGTGAGACAAAGACTGGATGAAAATGTGTTCAAAATGCTTTGTAAAATGTAAAGCAAATATTAGAAATTATAGTTTCAAATGATTTCCATTCCTCCTGAGGTCACATCTAACTCCTTGAGACAGATGTCTAGTACCACGTTCCTCTTAAACTGATTGTACCCTCATGCCATTAAAATCCTCCTCTTGTATCCTGTTCTTCCGCAGTTCTCACTCTCCACTTTTGCTCACAACATGATTTCCTTCCTCGGGGTATTGGTGGAAGTCCCTCCTATCCAGAAGTCTTCTCCTATCACTCACTGTGTGAATTCCATTAAGCATTTATTAAATATACAACTGGTTGATCATTTACTTATTATACTTTTCTGTATCATTTTGTTAACTTTTCTTTCTTACTAATTCTGTCCACTGTGGGTCTCTTAAAGACAAGAGTGCACGGCTGTTCACTTCTTGCTTTTAACACTACTAAAAATTCAGTTTCTCAAAAATTTATTGCTTATTATGAACTAAGTGTCAGTCTAGCTGGTGCTGTCAGACAAATAAGATATAGTTCCTGCCTTGTGGAATTTATATTTTAACAGAAAAGTCATAATTATAATTTAAAATTCTAAATTATAAAATTGTAAGTTAAAATTTTAAAATTAAAAGTGTAAATTAAAATAAAATGATGAAAGCATAAACTAAAATTAACTCATTGTAATTTAATATTATTACAGATACAGGTATTATGAGAAAATACCAGACCTGCAGGAAATATCTGCCAATGACACTGCTAAGCATTTGAAAAATTATACTTTTGGATGTCTGGTAACTTACATGTTTCTACAATGAATATTGGACTTAAAGGAATCTTTGCCACCTCTTCATTTATTGCAAAGAGTAGAAATCTGTAAATATGGCCAGGAGACATCATGATAATTGTTTTTTATGTAGTATTTGGAGGCATGCTTTCCAAATGTTGTTCTTCTGTATAACTTACATAATATTTAAGGATAATCTTATATCCCAGCTCCAGTCCCTTATTCAAATCATTTCAACCATTCAAATCATTCCAACTAAATACAACTTCAGTTGTTCCAACATCCTTTACACAAACAAGAAATTTTCATGCAGAGAAAGAACTGAAAAAATATGAGAATGGTTTTTAGTTTGAAATTATAATTCTATAATACCATAATTAAAAATAAGTAAAATAATAATGTAAAATATGAAGAATAAATGCATAAACATGAGAAAGAATATTCATAATAATTACATTCATATTCACAAATATATGGCAATGAGATATAACAAAAAAATCGTGTAATAGTCTGATCCAGTTGCATTTGGCTGTAAAATGTAGCAATCTGTTTCATTCTTAGGGAGCGGTAAAAAAGAAAACATTTCATTTTTTTTAAAGGCCAAAAGATGACCCATCTATCCCTGTGAGATGATCTTCTTTGTGTAATAAGATGCACAAATTAAGCCAACTAAAAGGACAAGTGTCATATCTTTCATCTTTGCATTTCAAACATGTGTATGAATAAAATAATAAAATTACATCCTCACATTGTTGCATTATTCAGTTTATTCAAAGAACTCAACACAATGCAAGGCAAAGAGAAATCATTCACTAAATGTTAGTTACGCTATTCCATACCCACTGAGTAAGTCACACACATCAGGAGAGGTCGGTAATCTTTCTGCTAAAGGATATGCCTAGTAAACACCATCACACCAATTCCCAGGAGTAATGGTACCCCTCCTGATGGCCATCTAGCTACCATCTTGGAAAGGGAGAGCAGTATAAATTGCGACAAAATATACTTGGATTCTAATCTTATTTCTGCTACATACTACGTATTATTAGGCAACTGCTAATCTCTTAGGAACTGTTTTCTTCCCTGTACAGTGGTGATAATCACAAGTATTCTACGTAGCTGTCAACAGGGTTAGAGAATATGTGTGTGAAATGCCTAGTACATACGAGTTTCTTGAAAAAATATATATGCTTCTTGTAGAGATAGTGAGTGTCATAAAAACAGAGATTATGTCTATATTGTGATTATCATGTCATCTTTAGCCTCAAGCACAGCAACAACCTACTTGAGGACGAGGATTAAAGAGACTTCCTCTCTCCAGGCATTCTAAAGAGATTTTTTAAAAATATATTCCAATTCTCCCTAACATAATGGAACAGCAACATTTCTTCAGTCTGATTTATTGCATATATAGTGCTACAGCTTTGAAAATAGAGGTTCAGAGGCAGAATGATCAAGAGGTTAGGACATAAAAGCTGGTTAGACCGATATAGGTTCAAATTATGGTATGACTATAAGCTATCTCACCCATGTTCTGAAATGTATTTTCCTTGTCAAATGAGAAGAACAACAGTGTCAACTTCACAATGTTTTTGAGAGAATGAAATGAGAATTGCCTGTGTAAACTCCCAAAGTAGAAGAAAACTATTAATCTTTTGTTCATTGTAAGTTCCTATTGAGTACCATGCTCCACTGGAAGTTAGGAAGGCAAAACAAATAAGATTGTTTATCCTTGAGGTTGAGCGACAAACAGATATTGATTCAGCATAGATATAAAGGTTGTTTACTTTCTCATCCTATCATGGTGACTACAGTCCAGCAAGTGCCTTTGATGTCAATTACGTATCTTGGTGACAATGTAATAAAACTGAATTATTTTATAGATATTCTTGAAAATATACTTGCAAAGAAAATATGTTTTGAGTGCAAACGTGATTGAGTTCTACACCTTGGTTCATTCATAGGTAAAGAAAGTATCAGATAGACCAGAGACTCAGACACTACACGTTTCTTTTTTTTTTTTTAATTTCATTTTAATGGTACATTTTTTAATGTACATATTAATAACATTCATCATTGGGGATTTGTACCTGTACATGATATACCTTGTTGCTTCTTTTTTTCCCACTCCTCTCCCTTCCCCCTCCTCCCTCCTTATTTACAAAAGCTCTGTTTCCATTTTTTTCCTTCCATTTCTTATTTCTCTTGTCCCTCTGTTCCTTTCCCTCTCCCTTGTTCCCTTTCCCATTTGGACATTTTCTTCCCTTTCCCAATATAATACATTTTAGTCTTTATTTACACTTCAGTTTCTCACATCAGAGAAACTATGTGGTATTTAAACATCTGTGTCTGATTTATTTCACTTAGGAGTATGGTCTCAAGATGCATCCATTTACCTAGGAATATCTCAAGCTTATCATTCTTTATGGCAGAGTAGTACTCCATTGTATAAAAATACCACATTTTCTTAATCCATTCTGCTGTTAATGGGCATTTGGACTGCTTCCACGATTTAGCTATTACAAACTGTGCTGCTATAAACATGGGTGTGCATATATCCCTGTGGTATAATGATTTTAATTCTTTTGGGAAGATACCAAGAAGTGGAATAGCTGGGTCAAATGGAATCTCTAGTCCTAGTTCCCTGAGGAATCTCCACACTGATTTCCATAGTGGTTGTACCAGTCTACATTCCCACCAACAGTGGA
>PVJO010005389.1:0-99123 GCA_004026905.1 Hystrix cristata | reverse complement strand
AAAAGAAAAGAAAAATAGGAATAAATTTAACCAAAGAGGTGAAAGAACTCCAGAATGAAAACTATAATGAAGGAAATTGAAGAGGACACACAAAAAGATGGAAAGACATTCTCTGTTTATGGATTGGAAGAATTAATATTGTTAAAATGTCCATACTATCCAAAGAAATGTATAGATTCAGTGTAATTCCTATCAAAACACTAAACTCATTTTTCACAGAAATGGAAAAATACTCCTAAAATTTGAACCACACAAAGACAATCCAGAGCAAAATGAACAAAATCAGAGTTGTCACAATACTTTTTCAAAATTTCAAAACATACTGCAAACATATAGTAATCAAAATAGCACGGTTTGGCACAAAAACAGAGACAGGCTGATGGAACAGAATGGAGAATCCAGAAATCAATTCACATATTTACACCCAGCTGATTTTCAACAAAGACAGCAAGAACCTTCATTGGAGAAAGGACAAGCTTTTGAATAAATGGTGCTGAGAAAACTGATATCCATGTGCAGGAGAATAAAATTAGTCCCCTGTCTCTCACTGTAAAAAATCGACTCAAAATTAATTAAAGACTTAAGTGTTAAACCTGCAAATATGAAATTACTAGAAGAAAATATAGTGGAAATACTATAGGATGTGGTGTGGTAAAGATAACACAGATCAAAAGCACATATAATGAAAGCAATAATTGACTAATGGGATTACATCTGACTAAAAAACTTCGGCCCGCAAAGGAAACAAGAGTTAAGAGACAATTTATAGCTGGGCATGGTGCTGCACACCTGTAGTCCCAGCACTCTGGGAGCCAAGGCGGGAGGATTGGAAGTTCAAGCCCAACCTGGGCAACCCAGTGACTTACCAACATCCTGTTTCAAATTAAAAAATAAAAAGGATGGGGACGCATCTCAGTGCAAAGACCCAGGGTTCAACTCCTAGTACAACAAGACAAAACAAAATGAAACAACTAAAAAGATATTCTTAGCTCAATATTTCAAAAAGAAATCAAAGAAACAGGAACCACAGCAGCTCTGGCAATTGGGAAATTGAGGCCAATATCTTCAGGACTCCACTGAAAGGGTAAATGAACTCTGATCAGCTTTAGGCTTTGTGCTGTCAGCTCAAAATGGAAATTGAAGGAGTGGTGAGGTGTGGTTGTTCATACTTGTTATTGCAGCAACTTGTGAGGCTGAGACAGGAGGATAAGTTCAAGGCCAGCCTGGGCAAATTAGCAAGACCTGTCTCAAAACATTTTGAAAAGGAATGAAGATACAGCTCTGTGGTAGAGCACTTGCTTAGCATATACAAAGCCCTGAGCTCCTTCCTCAATATCATGCATGCATGCGCGCACGCGCGCACACACACACACACACACACACACACACACACACACACACAGAGGTAATTGAAGAAGTGGGCATCATGCTGGAGTCACATGCTCACCCAAGGCCAGGGCAGGACTCCTTGATGACCAGTCCCACCAAGACTGTGCCCTCTGTGGGAGGTGATTCTCCAGAGCAAAGCCTAAAGAACGAAGGCAGTGCGGTTCCTGTCCTTGGAATCATGTGCTACTTTTGTCTTACATTGCTGAGCACCAACCACAGTCTTGGGTAGACGGACAGAGGGGCCTCTGGCTCAGTGAGGACATCTAAAAAAAACCCATAGGCCCTAAAGCTAGGTAGAGGATATTGTGACTGGCTGGATCCCAAGACTGCAGATCTTGGAAAGAAATCACTAAAAAAAATAGGAATTTTTTTCTTTGACTCAATCTTTTTTTTTTTTTGATATTGTATTTTTAAATTATTTGTATCTTTCCTCCATTGGGTTTTCAGGGAGTTTGTCTTTTCTCCCCTTTTTCCTGTTTTAGTTTCTCTTTTCCCTTTTCAACTTTTTTTCCTCATCCTTCTTATCTTACTTGTATTTCCTTTATTCTACACTGTTGATTTGTTGATTTTCTTGATTGTTCTCTAACACTGTTAATTTTCTTTTACTCTTCAGTAGGATCCCTTATCTCACTTTTTTCTCCTCCTCATATCTCAATGATTACTTATTCAAATTCAGCTTTTTTTATTTGGTTCCCCACTCTCGCTATGTTACTAGTATAACTACTAAGCAGTATGAATCTCTTGACAGCTAGCTAAATTTGCACTATTGCTATTAAATATTGTTAGTAGAGGTAAAAATGTTCTATTTAGTAGACATTTATTCTAGGTCAACAGGTCAAATTTGGTTTTGCTTAGTTTTCACGCTATAAACTAAGATGTGTTTGCTATGCTTAAGTGTGTACATCATTAATCATTTTGGTTTGTTAATGTTCAGGCTGTATTTGATACTGTAATTGATGCTAATTGTATTACGATAGCCAACATGACATAGCTGTTGTTATTAACTGGTTTTCTTGGGATGCCAATATGTGGATTACCTTGAGGTCATTAACATTACTGTGGTCCATTCCTAAGGCTATATACATACCCATGTTTATAGTAACACAATTCATAACAGTTAAATTTTGTAAGCATCCTATATGTCCATCAACAGGTGAATGGATAAAGAATATGTATTTATACACAGTGGAGTACTATTCTGCCATAAAGAAAAGTTTGAATCATTTGTAGGAAAATAGATACACCTTGAAATTATAATGTTAAGTGAAATAAACCAGGCAAAGGAACTTAAATATTGTGTAGTTTTTCATATATAAAAACCCAAAGTATAAATAAAGAGCAAAATACAAGATAGATGATAAGAAGTAGAGACTTAGACCTTTCCCAAATGGGAGAAGGATGAAGAAATGGAGAGAGGGGTGAGTGAGGAGTGGGAAAGGGGATGAGAAAAGGAATAAGATATGTTACATACATGTACCAACTGCACACAAGAAATGTAAGCATTATGTACTGTGAACAGTTAGTAATAAACAGAAAAAATGAAAGTTAAAACATTTTTGCGGGCTACTCTGCCTCATAGATAAGAGGCCCAGGCTCATCAGTTCCACACATGCCCATTTGCTTTGTGCTTCAGCACCGTTCTATGAAGGGCCCAGAATACTCTTCCCAGATACCCCTTCCAGCATCAGATAGCCTGGAAACTGTTTCATTCTTATTAGCTGGTGACCTGAATTTCACTCCATACACCTTAGTTTTTTCATTTGTAGAGTACAGATAATAAAAATGGCTACCACCAGGTGCAGAGGCGCACACCTGTAATCTCGGCACTCTCAGAGATGGAGGCAAGAGGATCACCAGTTTGGGCCTAGCCTGGGCGGCTTAACAAGACTTCGTCGATATAGCTTCTGGTAGAGAGCTTGCCCTAGCAGACATGAGCCTCCTGGGTTTAATCCCCAGCACTGCTGAAAATTAAAATTTAGAACAATTTTTTTTTTTTAAAAGCTGGGGATGTAGCTCAGTGCAAAGGCCCTGGGTTCGATCCTCACTAGTGCAAAAACTGGTTACCTTATTAGTTTCTGTGGAGGATTACCAAGAAACCATAAGCACTTCCCACTAGGTCTCACATATCCTGGCTACTCCATGCAAAAAAACTCACTTGTTTCTTTTGATCACTGTTCCTAAATGATGAAAGAAATAGCTTTGTAGAACGTGCCCCTACAGGAAAGCAAGTTGGTTATTAAATGACTTCCTTCCTCCGTCACTAACTGACACAGATGCAGGACGTGTTGGTGGGGGGCAGCAAGTGAGCCACTGATAGAATTTTTTTTTTGCTGTGCTGGGGATTGAACTCAGGGCTTCACTCATGTTCAGTGAGAATTGTGCCATTGAGCTACGTCCCTGGTCTGTGAGGAGAACTTTCTGGAACAGATCCTGAGACGAAGGGGTCACAGACGGCACAAGACTGTTCCATGTTCTCTAGGATTGCTGTGCCCTTGTCGGCCTCTCTGAGGTCTTGACGTCAAGCTGTCCTATAATAAGAGCCAGTGCTCATGATGCAAACCCCTTTTGTGTAATGCTGGTGCCATTTTCTGGCCACTACGCCCTCCGGGAAGGTGGATACATGGCCAGCCCCTTCGGGCTGCAGCAGATTCTGAGCCACCGAAGAAAAATTCTCTACCCATGTGTTTCCCAGCTCAATTTTCAGAGACAAGAACAGGCGTTTTCTAGTAGTGCTGATATTTACATGTGTTGAGGTATTTTCTGCTCTTATTTATGGGCCTTGAACTTTACCAATCTTCAGAAGTACCCTTGTAAAGTGGGGTTGGATGTCTCATCCTCACAGATTTGTTGTGTTGCTTCAAAATATTTCCTATCATGATGCCTGCCCTGGTGTCTCTATAAAGCATGGTGATTATTGTTTGTCTGGAATAGTTGCCCTTCTGTTTCCTTCTGAGGTTTGTGAATTATTCCAGTTCTCCCGTATAAGGAGTAGGGTAGACTTACTGGCAGGAGGCTGATTGAAGTGGCAAGTGCTGTGAATGCTGTGGAAAGTAAAACCTGTTTCCCATACACCCACTATCCTGCTTAGAGTCAAACACATTCAGCACATGGAAAAGTCCAAGGGAAGAAAATTTCAGTATTTGATGACAAAACTGGATGAAATTACCATAGGATTAGGTTTGACTGCATGTTACAGAAGTGCTACAATAACTATCTTATATAAAACAGAAATTAGGTAGGTGTGGTGGTACATGCCTGTAATCCCAGCAATCTGGAGAACTAGGCAGGAGGCTCTCTAGTTCAGGCCGGGCTGGGGCAACTTTAAACAAGATTTGTCTCAAAATGTAAAAAGGGTTGGGGGTTAGCTCAGTGTGAAGGCCCTGGGTTCAATTCCCCGGTATTGAAAGAGAGAGAGAGAGAGAGCGAGAGAGAGAGAGAAGAAAGAAAGAAAGAAAGAAAGAAAGAAAGAAAGAAAGAAAGAAAGAAAGAAAGAAAGAAAAAGAAAAAGTTCATTTTTCCCCTGACACAAAAGAAGCTTAGGAGCAAGCAGTTCAGAGTGGGCACTGTCAGTAATGTGCTGGATTTGACTTGTTCTAATTGTGAGACTGATTGTTACATTTCTTCTCAATTCTGTGTTCAGTGATGTCACACTGGTAACTTGAGATTGGCCATGGGGGATTATCTGTATCGCAGAATTGGCAAATTGCTATGAATCAGAGTTTTGTCCTCCAAAGGTTGCATACCGCTTCACAGCACACCGCCGTCGCAGTGTAGCTCCCTACCACGGTACGGACCAGGCTCCTTATCTTACTGCACCATTCTAGCTTGCGACTCCCACTCTTATTGCTGTTTCATAATCTAAAGTTGCATCAAGAGGTCCAGCCATTCAGTTGCACATTTCAGGTGGCAAAGAAGAATCAAAGTATAAGGAGACAGATATTGCATACTAGCAGTATTTTAAGATGGTTTTTTGGAAACTGCTGTACAACTTTTCTTTAGCAAATGCGTAGATGTGTGGCTGTGGCCTAACCATAGGGGAAGCTGTGAAGTGTAGTTTTTATTCATGGATTTATATCTAGAGCTAAAAGTTAGAAGTAATTGTTAGTTTTGATCGTCAAGTTGACTGGATTGAGAGATGTCTAGAAAATTGGGAAAGCACACGTCTGGGTGTGTTTGTCAGCGTGTGTCCTGAGATGATTGGCAGGAGATTAGCAAACCAAGGAAGGAAGATCCACCCTGAGTGTGGACTGAACAATTCAGTAGGCTGGCGATCAGATGGAACAAAATCAGAACAGGGAAGCTTCCGTGTGTGCAGAAGCTCTATGCGTGACTAGTGTGTTTGTTTGCTGCTACTATCACCTGAGGACACGAGGATCTACATTCTTGAGTTTTGGGATGTGGACTGGTACCAGCTGCTCTCCAACAGGTCCCAGGTCTTTTGCCTAACTCTTGGGCTGCATCATTGGTCTCTCTTGTTTATTTCTTTTTCTTTTCTTGCTCTGAGTCTTCCAGCTTCTTGGACTGAGACACTACTGGTTTCCCTGGCTCTCCAGCCTGCAGATGGCCCTTGTGGGACTAGATGGCCTCTGACCATATGAGCTAATCTAGTAAATGCCCTGTTACTATTACTACTATAGTGCTGGACATTGAATCCAGGGTTTTGCACATGCTAGGACAAGCACACTGCCACCAAGTTACATCCTCAGTACACTTTAAAATTTTGCTTTGAGACAGGGTCTTGCCAAGTTGCCTGGGATGGCCTCAAAGTGGAGCTTCTCTTGCCTCAGCCTCCCAAATTTACAGGCATGTGCAACCACACTTGGCTTTCTCTTTTATATGCATTATTTTTGAATTCTGTCTAATGTGGTAGACAGTTCTAAAATATGATTCATGATCCTCATTTTGTCTAATCTTTTCCCTTTGTGGGCAAAACTTGTGAATATGACGAGCTATCACTACTGTGGTTATATTATGTACTAAATTAGTTGAACTGATAATGGCCATATTATCTAGGCAGGTCTGACCTAATCCTACAAGTCAGTGGCTCCTCACTGGCAGACAGAAAGGAAGAGGATCTGAGTTCTGCAGCCACAAGGAACTGAATTCTGTCAACAACAAAAATGCTGAATCTGGAAATGGATTTTTCTGCAGGAAGAACTCAGGCTGACCTCGATGTTGATTTCAGGCCTGAGCAGGAAACCATGGTCATACCACTCCAAACTCTTGACCTAGAGAGTTGTGAGTTCACACATGTTGACTTCAGCTCCTAAATTTAAAGTAAATTATTATACAGCAAATTAAAACAGATATAAGATCTGTTGTTAGGGAGGAGGGAAAAACATATTGAAGTATACAACTTGCAGCCCTGGACTCATCAATGCAGCAAACCCACCAAGTATGTCAAATCTGATGGAAACGATGTCAGTGAACTGAAATCCATGCAGGCATCTGTGGCCAGAACCAGGTTCTAAGGAACTAACGTGTAGGATTCTAACTCATTCACATTTGTGTCCCTGGCTGGACTTCCTACCCCAAGGCCCTTCTTCTTTTCCTATTCGGAAAACTCGTCCTGTCAGCTGGAGGTCTACAGCCAGCAGAGCTATAGGCTGCCTTTCTACTGGTCCAAAGTGCTTGTTTTCTGGGCTGGATACTGAGCCCAGGGCCTCACACATGCTGGGCAAGTGCTCCACTACTGCACTGCACCCTTGGCCCTTTTTATTTTGCTTTGAGACAGTCTTACTAAGTTGCCCAGGCTAGTCTTGAACTCAAAATCCTCCAGCTTTACCTCCAAAGTAGCTGGGATCACAGGCATGTACCACTGTGCCAGGCCAAGGTGTTTTATTATAAAGGGAGCCACCCAATGTGAAGGGACCTAGCCCATCCTTACCCTCTCGTGCAGGAGCTGGAGGGGAGAAGGTGTGTCCAGAAAGCTGGAGGGACTCTGGTCCCTTTGCTCTTCAACTACGACCTCCACCCGCAGGGGTTTCCGTGTGTGACGTTCTGCCTGCCAGAGTGAAAAAAAAATGGAAATGGCCAAAGAAGGACCTTTATTTCTATTTCCTGAAGCTCAGGATTTGGGATTTTATTTAGGCATACGGCTACTAGTCCTTTGTTGATGAAAATATCCTTTAACCACAACTATTCCTTTTTTTCTTTTTGTAGCACCAGGGATTGAAAGCAGGGCCTTTGTGATAAGGTGCACCCCCGGCCCTTTTTATTTTTATTTATTTATTTTTTTAAGTTTTGATTTTTGTTAGTACGTGTTTGCAGTACATAATGATTACATTCATTGTGGGGATTGGTATATATGCATAACAGATCTCGTTACATACATTTCCCAATTCCCCTCCCTCACCTTTTTTTTTGGCCGGTATCAGCTTCATTTATTTATCTTACAAGTCATTGTAAAGTTAAATATCATACATGGAGATTAAGAATTTAATAGGCCAAAAACATATAAAACACATAACACAATTATACTAAATCAAGGTACATTTTAGATACCTATGCTGGATTACAATAACTTTTCTCTCTCTCTTTTTTCCTATTATCTCTTTCATTTCACATTTTATTTATATATTGAGTTTCTCAAATAAGAGAAACCATGTGATATTGAAACTTGTGTGTCTGATTTACTTCACTTATGGTCTCGAGGCCAATCCATTTACTGACAAATAACTCAAGTTCACCTTTCTTTATGGCAGAGTAGTACTCCACTGTATATAAATACCATATTTTCTTTATCCATTCATCTGCTGTTAGACATGTAGGCAGCTTCCAGGATTTAGGTGTTATGAATTGTGTTGCTATAAACAGGGATATGCTTACATCATTGTAGTATAATGTCTTTAACTCTTTTAGGAAGATACTTGGAAGAAATCTTGTGGTAGAAGGGATTAGCCGGGTCAAATAGAATCTCCCTTTTTAGTGTTTTGTAGGATCGCCATACCGATTTCCATAGTGGTTGTACCAGTTTTCACTCCCACCAAAAATGAAAAAGTGTTACTTTTTCCCCTTAGACTCACAAGCATTTATTATTGGTTAATTTCTTTACAATAGCCATTCTTTCTGGAGTGAGATGGAATCTGTGTTGTTTTAATTTTCATTTCTTAAATGGCCAGTGATAGTGAACATTTTTTCATGTATTTATTGGCCATTTGTACTTCCTCATCTGAGAAGCATCTATTCCAGATGCCCATTTTTTTATTGGGTCTTTAAATTTAGTGGGTCGATTTTTTTGAGCTCTTTATATATTCTGGATATTCTCCTTGCTTCTCTTATGTGTTATGTCACATTTATTGATTTGCATATATTGACCTGGATCTCTGGAATGAATCCTACTTGCTCATGATGTATGATCTTTTGGATGATTTGCTGCATTCTGTTTGCCAGTATCTTACTGAGGATTTTTGCAACTATATTCATTAAGGAGATCAGCCAGTATTTCTCTTTTTTTATGTGGATCCTTCTCTGGCTTGGTATTAGAGTAACACTTTCTTCCAGGAATGAATTTTGTAGTCTTACTTCACTTTCAATTTCATTGATGAGTTTGAGGAACTCTTGATCTTCTCTAATGTTCCTGTGGAATTCAGCAGTGAATCTGTCAGGACCGGGGCTTTTCTTTGTTGGTAGTTTTTAAATTACTTCTTCAATTTCATTGACTGATAATGAGTTATTTAGAATTTTTATATCTTCTTCATCCAGCATTGGTAATTCATATGTATGTAGGAAACTGTCCATTTCTTCTGAGTTTTTTATGTTATTAGAGTACAAGTTCTTGAAGTAGGTTTTAATCTTCTGGAGTTCTGCAGAATCCATTGTGATTTTGCCTTTTTCATTCATAATTGCAAGGATTTGAACTCCTCCCTTTTTTTTGATAATATTGCTTAAGAGTTTATCTGTTTTACTTAATCTTTCAAAGAATCAAGTCTTTGATTCACTGATTCTTTGTATTGTTTTCTTAGTCTCAAATGCATTAATTTCTGCTCCTATTTTTATAATTTCCTCCTTTGTACACAGTTCGGGTTTAACTTGCTCTTTTTTTTGTAGAAATTTGAGGTTCAATATTAGTTATTTATTTGAGCTCACTCCATTTTTCTGAAGTGGGAATTCACCACTATAAATTTTTCCCTCACAAGACTGCTTTCATTTTGCCCTATAAGTTCTGGTATTCATAGTCATATTATCTTGTAGTAATTATCTGGTTTTTTTCTCTATCTGTGAGCCATTGGTTGCTCAGGAGGGATGTTATTTAATTTCCAGGTGTTTCTGTAGTTTTTGTGATTTCTTTTGCCATTTATTTCCAATTTAATTGCACTATGGTCTGTTAATATACATAAGATAATTTAAATATTTTGCATTTTCTTAAGCATGTTCTATGAGCTAGTAAGTGGTCTATTTTGGAGAAAGTCCCATGTGTAGCTGAGAAGAATGTGTAGTTTGTTTTTGTGGGGTGGAGTACTCTGTAGTTATCTACTAAGTCTATTTGTTCAAAGATTTGCTTCAGTTCTGATATTTATCTGTTGATTTTTTTGTCTAGTTGATCTATTTGTGACAGTCAGGTAGTGAGGCCCCCAATTACAATTGTATTAGTGCTTATTTGATTTTTCATGTCCATTAATATTTGTTTTATATAGTTGGGTGCACTGGTATTTGGTGCACATATATTTATGATTGTTATCTCTTCCTCTTGGATTGTTCTCTTAACAAGTATGAGTGACTTTCTTTGTCTCTCTTGATCAATCTTGACTTCAAATCCACTTTGTCTGCAAATAGAATAGCTACGTCTGCTTTTTTCTGGCTTTCTGTACACATGGAGTATTTTTCACCCTTTGACTTTCCGTCTATGAATTTCTTTCTGAGTTAAATGTGTTTCTCATGTGCAGCATATTGTTGGATCTTGGTTCTTGATGCATTCAGCCAATCTGTTTCTTTGGTGAATTGAGACAATTTACATTGATGTTTATAACTGATATGTATTGAGTTACCCTTGTCATATTATTTTCCTCTTGTTGTTTCCCTTTCATTCCCATCTGTTTAATTGTTTGCTTTGGCTGGTGGAGTCATTCTATTGGGATTCATGGAAATATCATCTTCATTGTCTTTTTCTAGAATATCCTTCAGAACTGCTTGGAGTGCTGGTTTGGTGGTCATGAATTTCTTCAGTTTTTTTTTTTATCATGGAAATATCTTAATTCTCCATCAATTTTGTAAGATAATTTGCAGAGTACATGAATCTGGGTTGAAGGCTGTTTTCTTTAAGGGCTTGAAATAATTCTCTCCAAGCTCTGTTTGATTTGAGATGCTTGCTGTGATTTTAATGGGTTTTACTTTACAGGCAATTTGTTTCTTTTCTCTAACAGCTTTTAATATTGTGTCCTGGTGTTGAATTTCTGGAATCATGACTGTTACATGCCTTAGAATAGTTTTTTTCCTGATCATTGACAATTGGAGTTCTATATGCCTCACTTATTTATATCTCAAATTTGTTTTCCATGCTTGTGAAATTTTATGCTATTACTTTTGTGAGCAGGTTTGTTTGTGGCCTTTGTGCTATCTTCTGATTGTTCATTGATTCCAGTTAATCTTATGTTATTCTTCTTTACATCATCTAGCATCTGCTGGATTGATTTTTTTTTGTCTCTTGCTATTTTTAAGAAGTCTTTCATTTAGTGACTGCTAAACACAAACATGTTTTCTCAGTCCGATATTCTGTCTTCACATTGGTAGACTCCACTGCATATATTTTCAATAGAATTTTTAATCTCCTGGGTTTCTGTTTGAATCTGTTTTATGGAATCCAGTTTTTTCCTATGTTGGGCACTCATGGCTTCCATAACTTTCCTAAGCTCCACTTTTAAAACAATCTCTAGGGTCACTAATCATGTCCTTCATTATGATCATCATCTCTTTATTTATCTGTGTCATTATTTCTGATTTATTTTTTTTCTGGAGCCTTATTCATCTGCTTTGTTACTTCCATTTCAGAAAGTTCAGGTGGGTGGTTTTTTATTTCTTCCACTTCAATACCTCATGGATTTGCCTTGGGCAAGCTGGAGGTCTGGGTTTGCGTCTTGCTTCTGTGATTTTTCATTTTCTATTTTTAAAAATTTACTTTCTATGCTGATGCTTATAAATTGCTCATGGTAGGTGGCTTTATTACCAGTATTGAGATCTCTTTAGGAAATGACTACTTTTCAGAGATATCTTCTAGGGGTAGGTGAATTTTGGCTTTTGAGTCTGTCTCAAGATTCTGCTTCTTCAATTTATGAGGGATGAGAGATTGCTGCCTGTTTTGCCTAGCACACAGTTCTTTGGTACTGGACTATGGTATTATGACCCCCACACAATTTCAGTTTTTGCATAAAGAAGAACAACTGATTGCAATAACTATGTTACCTTGGCTAAAGTAGTACTGTCAGTAGTAACAATAGCATCAAGCATAGTCTAGAAAATTACAAACTGTGCTGATTATTAACTTGCCACCTTTAACCACAGGCACAAGATATATAGTGATATAACAAAATCTAAAACAAATTAAAAATTATGTACAGTAAATATCCATTCAATAGTGTGATTTTACTCTCAGGAGAGAAAATTTAAAAGAGTCAAGAGGGAAAAAAATAGAGAAATGAAAACAGAGAAAGAGATCAGAAGCAAGGCTGAAGGACAAGGAAGATTATCTAAGCTTTGGGAAACTGGTGAAGACAGGAGAGAAAGACAGAAGCCAAAGAAAGCAAAACAAAACAAAACTAAACTAAAGTAAAAACAATATTTATACTCTTGAAAAAGTAAAAACAAACAATGAAAAAAACTCAAAAAGTAAAGAAAAAAAGATTTTGTGGTAATTTCTTCTGGGGTCTACAGTGTTGTGGTCACATGCAATTCAGGGCATGTCTCTCCTGACACTGGTAGACAAAGGAATCATACAGAGCCCAGGTCTGTGCTGGGTAATCCTTGCAAGCCTGCAGTAGGATTGTGTGTGTGGGGGTGCTGATTCTAGATCTTTCAATTGCATGGAATTTCAGGCTGCTGTTGGCTTCTAGGTGTAGGGTGGGGCCTGAGTTGTGCAGCCTACAACACTCTGATTGTCTCTTGCTGGCCTGACCTCAGCTCCCTGACTCTGGATGTCTCCTGCAGTTGTCCCTCATCTAGTTACTGTGGGATTTCAAACCTGGAAGCCTTGAGAGGAAGCCAGCCCCTGGCTACTCAGAGTCCCAGGTTCGGTTGGTGCCTCCCTAAAATGGTGTTTGGCCAGGCACTCTCTCCAGGAGGCACACCAGTCACTCAGACTGAAGTCATTTACCAGCTGTTGTAGATCACAGCTCCTGCTTCTTCATCCTACTGGTTTATCCCCAGAGGCCTCTGGAATCACTTGCCCTTGTCTCTGTAGATTTAATCCTCCTCTCTCATGCTGTGAGCCAGGAGCCAGGGAGAAAGTGTAGTTTGCCACTTCCTTTCTTTTCTTCCCCAAGTTGTTATTTTCCAGTGTCTGGATTCCAAATCTTGGAGAGGTTGATTTGTTGCTGTTTATCGCTCTGTCATCTTCCCAGAAGTCTTTCTCTCGCTTGTTGTTTTTGAAGCGTCTTTGAGTAATTGGTCTTTGAAGGCATCATTATCTTCTAGTTCTGAAATTCCATCCTCATATTGGTCTGTCCTGCTGCCCATACTTTCAATGTGATTTTTAATCCCCTAGATTTCTGATTGAAACCTTTTCATGGGCTCTGTTTGTTTGGTAAACTGGTCACGCATGTTTTATATCATTTTGTATAACTCATCTAACTTTTTATTAGTGTGTTCAGAAAGCTCCTGCAATTTTTTTTATTACTTCCATTGTCTGTTTAGTTAAACGTTCTCTGATCTCACCGAGTACCTCCTTGAGCTGTTTTCTAGCCTCCTCTGTTTTCAAATAATTTGGGTGTGTGGCTTATATTATTCTGCCCCTTGGTGTCCCCTGGACTTCAGGGGAGTCGGAAGTTTAGGGAAGTATTTTGTTGCCTTGATTTCTCTCTCTCTTTTTTTTTGTTTGTTTGATTTTGTTTTGTGCTGGGGTTTGTGGATGCATATAGTCTAAAGGTTTTGTTGCTGGTGTGGCAGTTTCTTTAGCTGCTTTTCCATAGTTTACTTTTAGCATGGCTAAAATCTTTTGCCACAGCCCCAAGATCCAACCACCTAGGTTAATTTGGGAGGGGAGAATGCGTTGCAATTAGCCAAACAACCAGTTATTTAGGAATGTACTCTAGTATTGTTAACTTCTCAAAAGTAATTTGAAGTTGGCTTATAGACATACTGATGACTATGCAACCCTGTTAATACCAAGTGAATCAGCTACAGTTCTTTCATCCAAGACAAATTGGATATGAACATAACATAAGAACCAGTTATGTACCACCCTTAGTCCTAGAGAACAAATCCACAATTATGGAGTAAATATTAAGACAACCTAGGTATTGACTTCCAGCTAATATGTACTACATACAACAGCTATGCCTCTTCTAGTCATAGAAAATAATTCTAAAATGATTTCACAGAGTTACCTATCGAAAGATTAGCAAAGCTTTATAGATACTATTCAAGATACAGGGTTTGGGAATAGGGGAATTCAAGAGGAAAATTTAAGCTCTATGATATGAGAAGGACAGAGAAGTGTTACAGAGGATCCTGTTGGGAAGTAGAAGGATGTTTATAGAATTAGGTAAAGGTACGCGAGGAAACTGATGAGAAATTGAAGATAAGAGAAGAGGGAGAAAAAGGAAAACTTATAGAGAGCAAAAATAAGTGAAAAAATTAAAGTGGGAATAATTAAGAGGGAGAAAAACAAAAATAAAGAAAAAAGTAAGAAAAAGAGATAATAGGCAAGGGAGAAAGATAAATGAAAATTCCCCCAATGCCAATAAGCTGATGAAGAACTGAGGAGAAAAGTAAAGAAGAGAAAAAGAAAAAAAAAAAAGACAAAAAAACTAAACGTACACACTCACACAACATAAAAACAAAAAATAAAGCAAACAAATAAACAAAAATGGAAAAACTGAAAACAGAAAAGAAAAACCAAAGAAATTGCTCCTTGATTTTGAATATGTGGCTTCCTTCTGGGATCTACAATTTGGGGGCAATGTCCAGGTCAAGACATGTCTGTGCTCAGGCTGGTAGATAAAGAAGACATTCAGCCCCCGGATCCTTGCTGGATGGGTGCATCAGCAGGCAGTAGCTTTATGGCAAGGGCATGAATTCTGTGGTTTTGAATTCCGGAGCAACGCAGGCTGAGCATGGCCTCTGGCCATGGGGGTGGGGCCTTGTCCTTTAGCTTAAACTCCTCGGAGGGTCTCTCACCAGCCTGACCATGGCTGTCTCCTGTGGCTGTACGTCCCATAGCCACCATGGGACTATAACACCAGGATCCTGAATTAAAGCTGTCCCACTGTTGGCATGAGTCCTGAGTTCAAACGGTCAGTCCCTGTCCTTGAATGGCATCAGAAGAAGCACTCCTTTAAGGAGTCATGGTTGGTACTTGAAGTGGAGCTGACCAGCTCTTGCAGTTCACAGTATATGCTGGTCCATTCCACCACTGTTTCTCCCTGAAGTCCTTGTAGTTCCCTCTTTCACGATGTCTCTGTAGATTCAGTCTTCCTTTCTCATGAGCCGTAAGTGGGGAACCAGGGAGAAAGTGCAGATTGTCCTTTCGATTTTCTGCATAGTGTTCTGTCTTTTCGATTTCTCTGTAGTTTTAATATTCCTGTCATATCCTTTCTGGTTCCCAGGTATCTTCCCTATGTTTTTTGTTTGTTTGTTTGTTTGTTTGTTTCTTCCCCAAGTTGTCATTTTCCAGTGTCTGGGTTCTGAATTTCAGAGCAGATGAGTTTTTGTTGCTTACCATTCTTCCCTTTTCCTGCAAGTCTAAATACTTAGGTATTAGCCTAAGGAAGTGAAAAACCTCCGCAATGAAAAGTACATCACTCTGAAAAAGAAAACCAAGGAGAAAATCAGAAAATGTAAAGATATCCTCTGTTTCTTGATAGGCAAAACCAATATAGTCAAAATGACTGTACTTCCAAAATTGATATACAAAGTTAATGTAATCTCAATCAAAATACCAATAGCACTTCCCACAGATCTAGAGAAAGCAATCCTAAAATTTATATGGAACCAGAAGAGACCCAAAATAGAAAAAGCAATTCTGGGTAACAAAAACAAAGCAGGTAGCATCACAACCACAGACTTGAAGTTATACTATAAAACTACAGTGATTAAAACGGTGTGGCACTGGCACAAAATCAGGAATGTGAATCGATGAAAGAATATAAGAAGCAGAAACCTCAGGCACATCGAGTGCTACCTGATCTTTGACAAAGATGCCAAAAAACATACACTAGAGGAAACGTAGCCTCTTTAATAAACAGCGGTGGGAAAATTAGCCACATGCAGAAGAGTTAGTCTAGACCCATGTTGGAGACCAGGCTGCATAGAACCGTGACTCCAGGAATCATATGCCGGGTGACTTGGCAACTGGATCAACTGAGATGTCCCACATGTGAAGAATTCTTGTGTGTATTATTCCAGGAGTTATTGGTTTCTTGCAAGCTGAGTTGAAAACAAGTTCCTCATTAACTAAGAAGCTATGTAATATACTTATATGTTTCTTATTAACTAGGAGGTTATATGTTGTGTTTTGAACTTACTGATATTTACAGACAGCTTATTTACACAGAAATTTATGATCAGTCTACATGTTTTCTTGAGATTGTACTTGTACCACACTGCTAATAAAAATACAGAGTGGCTGGGACTTAGTATCTGAGTTCCTTCTCAGATCCCCAGCCACCCCTTCACTCAAATTACGTTTTGGACTCTGAGTTCTTCAATATGCCTCTCCTTTGATCTTCCCCTCGATTGCTCCACAACAGACCCATATATCTTACCAGGTGCTAAACTAAAAATTGATCAAAGATCTACATGTTAAAACAGAAATACTTGATCTGTCGCAAGATAAAATAGGTACAACTCTTGAAGACATAGATGTAGGAAAGGACTTTCTGAACAGAACCCCAATGGCAAATTAAATGCTACCAAGAATAAATAAATGGGATCATATCTAAGTAAAAAGTTTCTGTACATCGAAGGTCACAAACAACAGAGTAAAGAGACAACCTAATGAGTGCAAAAAATTGTCAACATTTCCTCAGACAGATGACTAACATTTAGAATATATAAGGAAATAAAAAAATTAGACTCCTCAAAATAAAGGACTCAACCAAAAAAACAGGCATCTGAAATGAACAGACACTCCTCAGAAGAAGAAGTACGAGTGGCCAAAAAATACATGAAAAATTTTTCAACATCTCTGGTCATTTGAGAAATGCAAATTAAAACTACACTGAGATACTATCTTACTCCAGAAATAATGGTTACCATCAGAACATCTACCAGTAAGAAATACTAGCAAGGATGTAAGGGAAAAAGGACTCTTTTAAATTATTGGTGGTGATGTAAACTAGCACAACCACTGTGGAAATAAGTGTGGAGATCCCTCAAAAACCTAAGAATAGAAATTCAGTTTGACTCAGCTATGCACTTCTTAGGTATTATCCCAGAAGAGTTAGAACAATCGTATTACAGTAGTACATTCATACCCATGTTTATAGCAGCACAATTTTTAATAGCTAAATCTTGGAAATATTGTATTCAATGTTTTCAACAAGTGAGTGGATAAGGAAAAGGTGGTATTTATACACAGTGGAGTACTACTGTGCCATAAAGAAAGATAAACTTGAGGGATTTGTAGGCCAATGGATGCACGTTGAGAACATAATGTTAAGTGAAATAAGTCAGACACAGGAGCTTAAAATCATGTGATTTCTCTTATATGAGAAACTATATATATTCATGGTGCTGGGAATATATAGATAAAAGAGATAAACAGGAACAAGGGAGAAGTTCAAATAATTCCCCACATAACCTATTTTGTTGTTTCAAGATGTGTTAAGACATATGCCAAGTTGTTTCCATTTATACTATTAGTTTCTCTAGTTCATTGGAAAGAAAGTTTTGTGCTATTATCTATTTCTTCTTTGTAAGAGAGAATCTTTTTGTATCTCAGTAACTATTTTTGAGATAATAATATGCAGTATATTAAATATTGTTAATCTCTTATAATTTTATTATGAAAATTTGTTTTATTTTTTCAAAATATTAAATGAAATAAAATCATTTGCAGATTAAAAAGTTAAACTCACTCACAGACATCTTAGACAGAAACAATGAAGCCAAAATTGCCAAAAAGCCTAGTGGAATGAATACAAAAAGAGAAAAAAGAGATTCAGCAATAGGAAAATAATGCAATTACAGAAATAAGTCAATATTTTTCAGTAATAACTCTCGATGTGAATGGCCTCAATTCCCCAATCAAGACACATAGAATGGCAAGTTGGATCAAAAAAACAAAACTTCCTAGTATGGTTCATACATGAAGCACACTTAATATTTATAGAAGCCCACAGACTAAAAATCAAAGGATAGAAAACAAATTTTCATGAAACAAGATCCCAGATGCAAACAGGAGTGGGTATCATATTTTCAGATAAAGTAGACTTCAAGCCAAAGTTGATCAGAAGAGATAAGAAAAGATCACTACATACGAGCAAAGAGAAAAATCCAACAGGAAGAGAAAAGAATTATAACTATTCATGTGTCAAATACCATCATACCCAACTTCATAAAACAAATACTACTGGACATAGAAGATAAGATAAACATCAAAACAATTGGGCTGAGGATTTAGCTCAGTGGTTAGAGTGCTTGCTTCACAAGCACAAGGCCCTGAGTTTAATCCCCAGTACCAAAAAACAAAAACACAAACAAAAAAAAATAAACAAACAAACATCAACACAATCATAGTGGGAGACCACAACATTCTACTTTCAAATTAGACAAAAATATTAACAAAGAGATATCAGAATTGAGCCATACCTTCAAACAAATGGCCATAATAGATACCCGTAGTGTTCAACCCAACAACAGAATACACATTCTTTACAACAAAGTATAAAGAACTGTATCCAAAATACACAACATACTGGGTCACAAAGCTTGCTGAAATATGTGCAAAAGAATGAAAATTATCCTGTTCATATTATCAGATCATAGCACAATGAAACTAGAAATCAATGGCAAAAGAAAGCACAGAAATTGTGCAAATACATGGAGATTAAATAATACATTCTTGAATCATCAGTGGCTCTTGAATCATTAATGGCTTCAGGAAACGAAAAGTTTCCTAAAATCAAATGGTGATGACAGTACAACATATGAGAACACTTGGAACACAACAGAAGCAGTTCTAAGAGAAGCTTGTAGCTGTGAATGTCCACATCAGATAAATATATGAGCTCAGATAAATAACTTAATGATGTACCTCAAGGCCTTGGAAAATAAGAACAATTCAAATCCAAAACTAGTTCAAGGAAGGAAATTATAAAGATCAGAGTGGAAATTAACAAGATCGAGACTAAAAAAAAATACAAAGAATTAATGAATTGTAAACTGGTTCTTCAAGAGAATGAGCAAAATTGATAAAACCATAGCCAAATTTACCAAAAGAAGGAAAGGAAAAAAACCCATATTAATGCAATTAGAAGTGAAAAAGGTGGAATCACAATGGACAGCCCTGATAGCCAGGGGATTATAAGTAACTACTTTGAAAACTTGTAATCCAATATACTGAAGAATCTAGAAATATGAACAGATTTTTAGATGCATATGAATTACCAAAACTGAACCAAAGAGATATAAAAATACTGAATAGTCCAATAACAGGCAATGAAATTGAGGCAGTAATAAAAATACCTACTAACTAAGAAAACCCCAGAAAATGACAGATTAACAGCTAAATTCAGGGAAGATCGAACACCAATACTACTAAAACTTCAATGAAATTAAAAAGGAAGGAGTACTGCCAAATTCATCCCTGCAAGCTAGCATTACTCTGGTACCTCAAGCAGATAAGGACTTAACAATAACAGTGACAACTACAGGTCAATCTCTTTTATGAACATAGACGCAAAAACCCTCAGCAAGGTACTGGCGACTAGAATACAACAAATTATAAAAAGGACTGTACGTCACGACCAAATTGGCTTCATCCAGAGGATGCAAGGATAATTAAACATACATAAATCAATAAATGTAATATATCATATAAACAGAAGCAAGAATAAAATACACATGATCTCAATAGACATAGAAAAAGCCTTTGACAAAATCCAATATCTATTTATAACAAACCTTGAAAAAAATGGGCATAGAAAGATCTTATCTCACCTGATAAAAGCCATTTATGAAAATCCTACTGCCAACATCATACTAAATGGGGAAGAACTTATAGGTTATCCACTAAAATCAGGAACCAGATGAGGTTGGATACTTTTTACTCAAAACTTCAGCCAGAGCAATCAGGCAAGAAAAATAAAAGTGATACATGCAGGAAAGGAAGAAATCAAGCTATTCTTATTTACAGATGATGTAATCCTTTACGTAGAGGACCCCAAAAATTCCATGAAAATACTCCTAGAGCTAATTAACAATCCCAGCAATATAGCACAGTACATATCAACACACACAAATAAATAGCATTCTTGTACAGCAACAATGAACACATTGAGAAAGAAATCAAGAAAACAATACCATTCACAATATCCTCATAAAATTAAAGACCTAGGTATTAACCAAGGAAGTGTAAAAGACCTCTACTATGAAAATTATAGTAGTCTGAAAATGAAGATCTAAGTGAACACCAGAAAATGAAAATATATCACATTGTTGGATAGGCAGTACAAATACTACCAAAATGGCCATACTTTTCAAAATGATATGTAGATTTTTTAATTTACTTTTTTACCAAGAACATGCATTGGTACATTGTATACATAATGATCACATTTATCATGGTTATTTTGTACCTGTACATGATGTATCTTGGTCCCCTGCCCCTTCCCCACCCCTCCCTTCCATCCCTCCCTTTCCTTATTCACAGCAGGTTTATTTATATTTTTCAATTTTTTCCCTTTTCCCTTCCTTCTTTTCCCCCTTTTCCTTTTCTAGTTCTCCTCTCTTTTGAATATTATCTTTCTTTCACCTAATATCTACTAGGCCTCTTTGTCTTTATGTACATTTATGGTTTCTTATATCAGAGAAACAATTTGATGCGTAGTCATGAATGACCAAATGATATGTAGATTTGATGCCATCCCAATCAAAATACTGACAGCATTCCTTACAGAAGTAGAGAAAACTATCCTAGAATATATATGGAACCAGAAGAGACTCCAATAGACTCCAAAAGCAATCCTAGGCAATAAAAGCAAAGCAGGAGGCATCACAATCCTGGATTTCAAGCTGTATTACAAAGCTACAGTGATGAACACAGCGTGGTATTGGCACAAGAACTGACATATGAATCAATGGTACAGAGTAGATGGTGAAGAAACAAACTCAGTCTCATTCAGCTACCTGATCTTTGAAAAAGGGGCAAAACCATATGCTGGAGAAAAGATAGCCTCTTTAATAAATGGTGCTGTGAAAACTGGCTATTCACATGCAGAAGATTGAAACGAGGCTCTTATTTAATGGATCAATGACCTAGATATTAAAACAGAAACAATGTTTGTTAGATGAAATAGGTAATGCTTGAAGTTATAGGCATAGCCAAGGACTTTCTGAACAGAACCCCAATTGCACAAGATGTAGCATCAAGAATCAACAAATGGGATCATGTCAAATTCAAAAACTGCCAAAAGAATGAAACAACCAACAGAATGAAGTGATAACTACTTAAAGAGAAAAAAATTTGCCAGCCATTCCTTGGACAAAAATTTGCCAGCCATTCCTTGGACAATATCAAGAATGCATAAAGAACTAAAAATATTAGACCCCCAAAATAAAAAATAAAAAAAAAATCAGAAAAAAAAGAATAGCTCAGTCAAAAAATCAGAAACCGAAATGAATAGACATGTCTCAGAAGTAGTACAAATGGCAAATAAATACAAGAGAAAATGGTCAATATCTGGCATTTGGAGAAATGCAAATGAAAACAACACTGAGATTCCATCTTATTTCAGTAGGAATTCCATGTTTCTTTCATATCATCAAGAAATTAAATAACAACAAATGTTAGTGAGGCTGACGGAAAAAGGAACTCTTCCACTTTGTTGGTGGGAATGTAAACTAGTACAACCACTAAAGAAATCAGTATGGAGAGTCTTCAAAAATTTAACATTAGAAATTCCTTTCAACTCTGCTATCTCCTTTCTAGGTATCTTCTTGAAACAGTTAATGATATCATACTTCATCAATACACGGATATCTACGTTTATAGCAGCACAACTTATATTAGTTAAATCTTGGAAGTGGCATATAGGCCTACCACTAAATGAATAGATAAAGAAAACATGGCATTTATACAAAATGGAGTATTACTCAGCCATAAAGGAGGATAAACTTGAGCCATTTGTAGAAAAATTGATGCACTTTGAGATCATAATGTTAGGTGAAATAAATCAGACACAGAAATTTCATGGCTTCCTTTATATGAGAAATCCATAGAATAAATAATTTAAAGAGAAAAATAACAGATAGATAACAGGAAACACGTAGATAAATGTTTTGCAAATGTGGAGGGGACCAAGAGACAGAAGGAGGGAGAGGGAGGGAACTGGAAATAAAATAATTAAGATGTGTTGTGTATGTGTTCCAACTCCACATGATGAATGCCATCATTATGTGCTGCAAGCATGAACTAATACAAATTTAAAAATGAAAAAGAGGCTGGGGATTTAGCTCAGTGGTTAAAGTGGTTGCCTTGCAGGCACAAAGCCCTGAGTTCGATGCCCAGCACACACACACACACAAAAAATCCATCCAGAGTCAAGTGTGGTGGTATATGCCTATTATCCCTGGAGACTAAGGCAGAAAGGCAGAAGGATTGCAAGTTGAAGACCAGCCTGGGCAATTTAGCAAGACTTGACTAAAGGAAACCAGCTAGAAACACAGAGTGAAGAAGGCCAAGACATATTGCAAGATATATTACAGATGTCTCTTACCTTTTGAATTTTGTCTCTTTCCTTTAACAAGATTTGAGAACATCAAAGATCATATAACTCTTATTTCAGTCATTGTTTCTTTTTTTATTTTCTTTTTTAAGAAGGGCAGAGCTTCACATTCATTAAAGGTAGGAAAAAACAGGCTCTGCAGAGCAAGCTTGGGCCAAGTAAAGTAGGAAAAGGAGAAAAAATAAAAATAAAAATACCCCCTATAGGGGCTGGGGATTTAGCTCGGTGGTTAGAGTGCTTGCCTTGCAAACGCAACGCCCTGAGTTCGATCCCTAGCACCAAAAAAAAAAAAAAAAAAAAATACCCCCTATTGCTTCCATGAAGAGACAGAATAGTGAGCACTTAATGTCGACCGTGCCTTTTTATATTTTCCCATGCTGATATCGTATCCAGGTTATCCTGTCAGAAACCGACTTGAGTTCTCCTGAGAAGTTTACATACAGAGCTCCGAGAATTGTTTTGTGCATGTGTCCCTAGACCTCGTCATGCCTCCTTCCCCACCCAGTTTTAGCCACACTCTATATTCTTGCCTCATTTTCCCCGAGAGACACATATGCCCATAGTTCTTTATGGGGTGCTGAGGGAGTGGAGGTCTCTGTCTTCATGTAGCTATTTCCTGCTGGAAGAGGCTGTAGACTTTACTGACTGGGGATTATGTGCTCTCATACCACCTTGGGAGGGGTCGTGGCTCACCGGCTGGGATGAAGAATAAAAACACTCTTAGAAGACAATTGCGAAAGAGTTAGTCACCATTGAGCTGCCTGTTTGATGGAAGAAATAAAATATTAGTTGAAATACAAAGAGCAGGTCAGATTTCCATGCTTCCTGTGGAGGGGAACATAAGTCACAGAAGGATGTCAGATACATTATTGAGAGCCTGAGAGCTATGGCCTTACTGAGATTCCATTTATTTACCTGTATTTGGAGGAGTCTTGCTCTCGGGTCTTCCAGAAGTTCACAAGAGTAGCTTTTTCCTTTTGGGTAGTCTTTTTATTCAGACAGTTCAACTGTGGCTGGATTTATCCTAGAAAGGTGAAAGCAGTGATCAGTCTCTGCCGCCTTCACTGCAGCAGATGTGGCAAGGATCACTGAAAAGAGGCCCTTCCATTTTGGTTTTAATTGGTCTGCAGGAGTCCCTTCTTTCCAAGTTTTTATGAACACTTGGTTTCCAGAGAAGACATGGTCAGTGATGGCGAACCTTTTAGAGATTAGTTCCCAAACTGCAACCCCAAACCAACTTATTTATCACAGCATGCCAACACTACAATTAAACCTGAATACTGAGGTTTTAGTTTAGGAAAAAACCTCATACATTATCATCTTTTATTTTAAAAGAAAAATAAATAAGACACGTGCCATAGGTTTGCCACCACTGCACTAGGTGGTCCATTTGGGCCAGGAGCTGGCAGGACTCTCTTCCCATACATTGGGACAGTCTAATGTACCAGGCCTAGCTTAATAAAATATCGTAAGAGTCTCATGGTCTCTGGGTCTACTACTGTATCAGAAGATAGAAATGGCCTCCCACAGGACATCTCAAATGGACTCATATTTAACCCAGTTTTCCAGGTGTTTTGAACTCTCATGAGTTCTAGTGTCAGTAATCACAGCCAGGATTCAGACATCTCTTGGCAAAGTCTTGCCAGAGCTCACTTTAGGGTCTGGTCGATTCTTTTGACCTGTCCAGAAAACTCAGGTTTCTGTGTAGAATGGAGATAATATTTTATTCCTAAAGCCTTTGCACTTCCCTCTTTGAATTCTGTGAGAGATAAAAGAAGGGTCATTACCACTCTGGAGGGCCAGAGTGACACTGGGGGATGATTTCCATAGTTAAGCAACACCTCGACTGCCTCTGTAGCCTTTTCTGAATGGGTAGGAAAGACTTTAATTCAGACTGTGAAGGTGTCAGTTAGGACCAATATCTGTCTAAATGCTCCACAAGGTGGCATGTGGCTAAAGTGTAATTGCCAGTTTACCCCAGGGTACATCCCTGTCTTCTGTACAGGTTCTAACAAAGCATGTGGTTTGGGCTTGCCTGGATTATTATAGGCACAGAGTGAGAAAGCTTTGCAGACCTGTTGTGTGGTTACTGCTAGTCCTAGTCCTGTGAAAATTCAGGTGACAATTTCCAATATAGCATCTCTTTCCATAAGGAAAGAATCATGAAGTGTTTTTATAGCCTCACACTGTGTCCCTTGGGGAAGGACTGGTTTGTTTTCTAAATAACACCAGACTCCCTTTTTAATTCCCCCTTGTCCAAGGCCCATTTATCTTCCTGGGGAATTGTAATGGTTCCTCAGGAACTGGGAATAAGGTTAGAGTCTTAAGGGGCTGAAAGTCTGCCCTTTTTGGTTCCCTATCAGCCTTTCAATCTGCTTGGGAAGATGGACTGCCTCTAGGAGTTGTAGAATTTTCTGCTTGTGCTTCGTATATGATTATTAGTAAGTCACTTTCTTTCCAGATTTCTGCATGAGCATGTAGCACCAGAATGCATATTTGGAGTCTCTATAGCTATTTAGCTTTTTGCCTTTTCCTAATAGCAGTAACCAAGTAAGAGTTATTAGCTCTGCCTTTGAGCACAGGTCCTCAATGGGGAGGGTTTTGCTCCAGTGACCTGTTGTGAAGTGACAACTGCATGACCAGCCTTTTGATGTTCTTGGACAGCGCTACTTCTATCAGCAAACCACACCTCCTCAGGGTCTTGGCGGGGCAAGTTAGTAATGTCCTGCTTGCTTACATAGGTCGGGGAGATCACTTGTTCACGAGACTGGCTAACTTCTGAGTCTGTAGGCACCAGAGAGGCAGGATTAAGAGTAGTGCAAGTTTTTATAATGACCTTAGGGGTATCTAAGTGCATGGCCAGATAATTGGCAAAGTCCTGGTTTGATGGGGAGTCTCTTAGTAATTTTTTCTCATTCCTGGGATAAGATGCCCAAGACCCACAAGTTAAAGGAGGAAGGTTTATTTCAGCTTACAGTTAATAGAGGTTTTAGTCCATAGCTGGCTGGCTTCAAGGCAGGATGGCATGGCAGAGGAGCATCACAGAGGAGAAATAGACGGCTGTTGGTCCCCAGGTATAAGAATGTACTCAAATATTGAACTTTCTGGAGGCATATCTGGGCCTTTTCTTTTTTTTAAATTTAATTTATTTTATTTTAATGGTACATTTTAGATGTACATAATGATAGCATTCATCATAGGGGATTTGTACCTGTACAGGATATATCTTGTTACTTATTTTTTCCCATTCCCCTCCCCTTCCTTCACCCCCCTTCCCTCCTAATTTACAAAAACTTTGTTTCCATTTTTTCCTTCTGTTTCTTATTCCTCTTGTCTCTCCAATCCTTTCCCCCCTCCCCTCCCTTGTTCCCTTTCCCATTTGGACATTTTCTTCCCTTTCCCAATATAATACATTTTAGTCTTTATTTACACTTTTAATCTCTTACACCAGAGAAACAATGCGGTATTTAAACATTGTGTCCGATTTATTTCACTTAAGAGTATGGTCTCAAGATGCATCCATTTACCTAGAAATATCTCAAGCTTATCATTCTTTATGACAGAGTAGCACTCCATTGTATTAAATAAACCACATTTTCTTTATCCATTTTGCTGTTGATGGGCATTTGAGCTGCTTCCAAGATTAACTATTACAAACTGTGCTGCTATAAACGTGGGTGTGCATATATTGCTGCGGTATGATGCTTTTAATTCTTTTGGGAAGATACCAAGAAGAGGAATAGTTAGGTCGAATGGAATCTCTAGTCCTAGTTCCCCGAGGAATCTCCACACTGATTTCCATAGCGTTTGCACCAGTCTACATGGGCCTTTTCTTTTAAAACTTTGTATCCCTTCTTAGCTAGAAAATTGAGGGTCTGTACAGTATTGTGATTGGATAACTCCCAAATTGGGCTGCAGATTAGAATATCATCCATATAATATATGACGGTTCCCTGTTTAAGCTCTAGAATCCTTAGGTCTTTTTATAGTGCCTGAGCAAAAAGGTCAGAGTTATCTGTAATCCTCTGTGGGAGAATTGTCCAAGTATATTGGGAGTCTAGATGGAGGGGAATACACTAGAAAGTATCTTTGAGCTCTTATACTGAAAACTAATTCATGTCCCCTGGAATTTGGGAGAGATTGTATATGGATCTGCCACCAGAGTGTGGATTGGAATTATAGCCTCAATAATGAGGCAGAGGTCTTGTACCATCCTGTATTTTCCTGAGGGCTTTAGCACAGGGAGAATGAGAGTATTGCAAGGTGTCTGACAAGGTTATAGAAGGACATATTTGAGAAATCTATTTTTGAGGAACTGGAGGCCTTTATGGGCCTCTTATTTGATTGGATACTACTTTTGGTTAGGAAATAGGCTTGGGTCTTTTAATCTTGTAACTACTAGCCTAGCTGAATTTGCTGTACCAGGTAGCCCATTACAGCATGCAGCAGGATCCACCTGTTGGCTAATCAGGTCAGAGAGACCTAGTGTAGTGCCAACAGGTAAAATCCATTTTGGCCTTTGCCAGAATTTGAGAATTGCCCCCAGTTTTTCTAGTAAATCTCTTCCTAAACAGGGAATAGGACACTGTGGGACAATTAGAAACTCATGGCTAAACATTTGGCCTTCAAAGTGACACATCAGAGAAGGAGTGAAGAATCTCCAACTAGGAGTCCCCTCAACCCCAACTATGGCTATAGATTTAGAGGAGAGTTTTCTAGAGAAGGTAGTCAAAACAGAATGAGCTGCCTCTGTATCAATAAGTAGTCAAATTGGCTCACCCATGATGTCTAAGATTACTCAGGGTTCCTCACAGGATACGGCTGTATCCGTGGACAGAGACATTGTAGGTTCCCTTGAGCCTCCTTCATCATTAGCAGAATCAGAAATGAGGATTTTGGCTGGCCCAGCTCCTGTCTGGAATTGAAGACAGTCAAACTTCCACTGTTATGAGTCAGGCATATTGGCCACGTCACACATGGAGCAGGGTCCAGGTGGTGGCGTCATGCAGTCCTGTGTCCTAGTGTCCAGTCTTCTTGCACCTAAAATAGGAGCACTTTCTTTGGTTGTCCTTGGGTTTTCCCTTAGACAATTTGGGTGAGTTTGAGCATTCCCAATTGTGACAGCTATAATTTTGGCCTTTCTCTTTTGACCCTTCTCTGGATCCCACTTATTGAACACAGAGAAATCCGTGTCCAGAAATTGGGCCATAGGTGTCTGGGGACCCATCTGAAGTTTTTGTGATTTATGCCAAATGTCTGATGCTGATTGACAAATGAAATGATGTCCCCCTAACCCCCCTCCCTGGGAGATGGATCTACGTCAGCATATGTATGAAAGACTTCTACTAATCAGCTGTGGAAGAGAGCTGGTTTTCCTCTTTGGCCTATATGACCCTGCTCACCTTACCATAATTAACAGAGTTCTTAATACACCTTTCCATCCCTATGGTAAATGCAGTTATCATCTCAGACATCACTTTTAGTCCTCAACTAGTATTATAATCCCAGTTTGGTTCTCTTGAAGGGAGACTAGTCTCTCCAGGTTGCATTTTTTCCCCTCTTAAAGCATGTTGCTCATTTACATAGTACTTAGTCCCTTGTCAGATTCTTTGTCTTTCATCTGGGGTACAGCAAGTGGCTAAAATGAATTAGACATCTGACCATGATAAGTCAACAGCACGGGTTAAAGTTTGAAACCCACCTGCAAACTTACTAGGGTCCTCTGAAAGTCAGCCTAGTCATTATTTGCATTCCTGGATATCTGTGACTGTAAAAGACCTGGACTCGAGTAATCCCCTTTGCTTTCCGGGAAGTCTCTCAGGGGCAGGAAGAGTTGTGGTTAGAAGAGTTAGAAGCGCCACTCCCAGTATGTCCTACAGGGGTTAAAAGTGTCTGTGTGCACCCAGTGGGACTTAAGGTGTCTGAGAGGCATAATGAGGGGCCTGAGGAGCACTGGCTTCCTCTGGAATACTAGGCTCTAGTGGGGTCCCTGAGTCACTCGAAGGAGGTGGGAACTAATGTACTGGCTTGAGATTACAAGAGGTGGAGGAGACCTCCCAGTGTGGTTGTCTTCATTAAACAGATGGGAGAGACCCATTGCCCCCTGAGAGACAGGTGGGAATCTGAGGACAGGATCGTCAGAGATACCTGCCTCTTCTTGGGGGCCACTCTAAATACAACCCTGAGATAAAAGGGTCACAAAAGCCCCAACATAAAGGATTTCACTCTACCGTCTATGTTTTAAGCAGGAATGATTTAACTGAAAAATACCCACCTCTCACCATTTCCTAGTTCATACTGAACCCAAGCTGTATTGCAATAATAGATAAGATGTTCCTCTTTCAAACTGGCAGAAGCAAACCTTTCCCACTGATCCAGGGCACGGTCTAGTAGCAAAGTCGGTGGAGCCTATGAGGCGTGGCTCATCTGGGGGCCTGCCCTCCTGGTTGGCTGAAGCAAATACGTTACCAGGCTTTGGGGGTGCTGGAGTCTACTAGAGATGATTTGTAGCTCTTTCTATTTGGAACAAAGAATTGATTGAAACAAGCATAAACAGTGGCAAAGTTTCACATTTATTAAAGTTAAGAAAAAAACAGGTTCTGCAGAACAAGCTTGGGCCAAGGAAAAGTAGGAAGAATAAAAATACACCCTACAGCAAAGAGACACAATAGCGCACGTCACTAGTTTCTTATATTTGTCTTCTAATTTTAAAGTAGTGTATCACACAGGGATTCCAGAAAGACATTACCTGAAAAGTGTATTTTAGACCTTTAAGATGTTGTACACGGTGTGCCAGGCTTCTAAACGATGGTGCAATTCCCATAGTCCTTCTCTCCCACCCTCTTATTGCCAGCGAATTTCCTCTCTTTTCCCAAAGTTCAAAACTGTTATCCCTGACTTAGCAGCAGCTTGGAGAAAGGCAGCAGAATTCAGGCTGGCAGCAGCTGTAACCTCTTGCAAATCATCTCGTTGGCCACTAAGTCTTAATTTCACAAACACATCACTCAACAATTGCTGAAACACTCACTGCTTCTTGGCATCTAAAGAACGTACTGCAAGACTCCTCGGTTTTAATTAGCCATCTCAGAGGTTAGAGCAGTGGCCGAATTGGCTGGTGGGCGAGAGCCAGGGCTCAGGTGAGGCTCCTGTGAGTCCCATCTCACAGCCCACGTTCCTGGACTTCAAAGTCTAGGAACTGGAATGGCAAAGAGTCTCTGAACTCTTTGAACTCATGAAAAAAATTATTCAAGGGGTTGGGGATTTAGCTTAAGTGGTAGAGCGCTTGCCTTGCAAGCACAAGGCCCTGAGTTCAATCCCCAGCACCCCCCCAAAAAAATTATTCATGATTGGCAAAAGGCAGTTATTGGGGTCGCCAGAGATCCAGGTGCCACCTCCTTGCTTGTTGAAGAAGTTGTCTACCACAAAGTCACTGCGCCAGACTGCAGAGGGCCCAGAGCTTTCCAGGAGTTTGAGGATATGACTTAGTGGTAGCACATCTGCAACCGGAGATGCCTGATAAATGAAAGCAAAAATAGGAATGCAAGGGAGGTATTAAACTTTCCCCCATAAAAATCAAAAAGGTAAACTGGGTGTGGTAGTGCATGCCTGTAATCAATCCCAGCACTCTGGGAGGCTGAGGCAGGAGAATCACATGTTTGAGCCCAGTCTGGGCAACTTAGCAAAGCCCTGTCTCAAAATAAAGAAATACAAACAGGGCTGGGGATGTAGCTCAGTGTGTCAGTGTAAAGACTTGGCTCAATCTCTAGCCAGTGGTGGTGGGGGGATATAAAAAAAAAAGTAAAACCAAAATTAGATTCAGCAATAATTATCAGCATTTGAGTCTTAGTGAGAAAAGGAACAAATTATAGCAATTTGAAAAAAGTTTTGGTTTTCCAAAAGCAGATCAGCTATTTTTTTTTTTAAGAAAGCAGTTACTTTTGCAAAACAATTAAGTGGGATTTTGTACCCTAAACTAATATTTTTTTAATCGCACATCTTTTTTTTTTTATTGTTCTCTCAACCCATTTAGATTATTAAGTCTTTTTTTTCAGCGGAGTTGAGAGTCTTTAAATCTAGAACAGCAGACTTTGTATACTTAAACGTTGGTCGGTTGCTGGGGAAAGCTTACTAGATACTCAGCAAAACCGTCAACGCCCATCTAGTGGTAGAAATCCATATTACAAGCCCTGCGTCTCAGCGGACAGGCCGCAGGCAGGTTTGAGGAGTGGGCGCTGCGGGGGCCATCGCGAGAGACCCCACGAAGCCTGCGCTGTGGTGCCGCCTTCCAGGTGGAGTTAACAGGCCGCCGGAAGGCGCCCGCTCACTCCCTTCTTAAATCGGCCGCTTATGCCAGAGGCAGAGAGTGCGCTCGAATTACGCTTACTCACCTCAGAGAGACACGTCTTCGAGCTTGTGAATAGAATAAAGGAAATGAGAAATTAAAAGCTCTGTTTCTAGTGAGAGCTTATCTGAACTGAAGCGACGAGACTGTGGGAAAAATTCCCAGTAGGAAAGTCTTGGTTTGCTTTACACGCTTTGCATTTTTGCTTAAAGAGTCTCACCGGGAGACAGTGTAATGTCGCAGGAAGCGCTGGCGATGCACACGCCTCGCTGCGAGACTTCGGCAGTCTCTCTGTGCCTCAATGTCTCTACCTTTAAAATGGGCTAATATTTAGGAACACATACTGAGATTAAATAACATATATAAACGGTTCGTGAGGTTTGGGCACAGAGCTGGTTTGTGGGTGACGAAGGGGTGAGTTTTCCCTGGTGTCCGTGGGTGTGCGAGGAGCTCATCACCTCCAGAATCACGTCTTCCCGCCGCCACCCGGCGCATGAGCTCAGCCTTGAGTCAGCGGAACGGAGGCCCCGTGTGAGTCACGGCTCCGCTTCCTGAGGCTCCTTAGTCATCTGAGCTGGTCCAGACAAGGCTGCCACCCCGAGGAGTGCTCATCTTGTGTTCTGAGTCGCGTCGTAGTATTTACCGATAGTCCTGCCTGGATGCGCGTGGTGTTTGTGTGTTGGAACATGATGCGCCCACGGGACACACACGGTCTTTCGAAACTGGCTTTTATTTTATTTTATTTTTTTTTTAGAGAAATCTATGACTAGCTCCAGAACCGGAAACCGTCTTTGAACTCGGGGGAACAGTGGCAGTCGCAGTAAGGGGAGCAGAGCTGACTAACGGCGGCGGGGCACCCTCTGGGGAGGGATCTGCAGCCGCCGGCTCTGCCACCTGTTCGGCCCAGGCCACGGTCCAGGGTTGCTCCCTGGCCGCCGGGGAGGGAGATCCTGCGGTGGTTTCCAAGCTCTTTTACTCAGATAAGCGTTTCAATCATGATTGCCACTTTCATGGCTGTCAGCTCTATATAATTGTGGTGGGAAAGAATTTGAATGACGTAAACTCTGGTTTACGATTTGAATGACAAGAATATAGACCCATGAGTTAAAACTGAGAGCTTCTTTCTTAAAAAATGATGTCCAGTGCTATTCATGGAATTAGGAAAGTGATACATGCTCAAGGTCTGATCCGTACAGTCATCCCTGGTACCTGAGGGAGGCTGGTCCCAAGACCGCCCCACTATCATGGGTACAAAATTTCCTATAGCCGACGTGTGCCCTCCTCCATAGTTTAAATCATCTCCAGGTTACTTTTAATTCCCAGTACAATATAAATGCTGTGTAAATAGTTGTGCTCTACTTTTTCAGGAATAATGACCAGAAGAAGTTGGTACATGTTTGGTACACATGCAGTTTTTTCTTCCAGATATTTTTGATCTGTTGTTGGTTGAATCAGGGGCTGTGAGACCGGTGGATACAAAGGACAGCGTGTTTAGCGTGATGGGAACAGTCACTTACAATTAGGACTTCATCGTAGCACCCCGGGACGGTCAGAGTCCAGTTAACACCCATTTAATTCTCAAAAGTGTCCCAGCCTGGATGATCGTGGACATGGTCACTCTACTACTGCAGTGTCCCTGCTGCAGCCTCCTAGAGTCATGACAGTGCACATGCTGGTCAAGGGCTGTGGCTTCCTTTCTCCAAAAACACGGTCCAGGTGGAGAGATGAGGAGTCTGGATTGGACAGCCCAATAAATGGGGCCCTAGGAGTTGGCCAGATTATTCACGTGCTCTGTGACTTTAAGAAAATGCCTTTAAATTTTTTTTTTCTGCCTCATCTTGTCCAATACATCGAATAGTGTAAGAACATGGTTAAAAGTTTCCTAGCAGTAGGAGAAAGCACAAGATGCTGTTCACTGGATCTCTGCCCTAGCCCCTAGAGGTGGCCATCTGGAGTAGGGCCGGTTACTTCACCTCTTTGCCCCTCATTCTCTGATCTGAAAAGTGGGGATTTTAGTACTCATCTCACACACTTGTCTATACTGAACTTATCTGCCCAGCACGGGTCCTGATGTGTAGTAAATGCTAAAAAATGATTATTAATACTATGAGCACAGGCATGCTCTTTAGCAGCCTGCTTATTTTCACTCAACAAGTATACAGAATGGTTTCTCAACCTCATTTGTAATAAACAGCAATCCCCCGGTAAATATGGAAATGCGAGTTTTCTGAGGGGCCTCTATTCAAATGTTGTTCTTAAGCAAACATTACGAGGCTCGGTGAGCTTAGCAATGGAACCGTCACCCCTCCTGCTCCAAGCTGGTCCTTCCAGGTGGGGTCTGGGGCAGTCTGGGTGTGTGGGAGGCAGCAGGGCGGAACATTTACATTGCTGCTTGTGGTGTACCTGTTCAGTCACAAACAGAGGGCTTTAGTTTCCATCTGGCTCCTCTCACTGGCTCCAAACTCACTTGAAAAAGAAAGAAAGAAAGAGAGTAATGAAAAAGAAAGACATCTCATCCGTTCCAGGGACAAGGTTAAAAACAAATTTGGTCCCACGATCCTAGGTTCTAATGTGGTCAGGATGAGGCGGGAGGTGGAGTTTTCTGAAATTAAAAAAGAACCCAGAGAGGTGTATTTTGACTATGAAGATTAGTTCTAGTAGCTTCTCAGTGGTGAGTGCTACTCACTCTGTAGTCAAAACATGCCACCAAAACTGAGGACTGCTGACAAGAACGTCCTCCCTTTCCTGCTGCTTTATTTAGTTACAGTCGTTTCCAGCGTGTTTTGTCACAGTCGGATGCTGGGGAGGTGCTTCCATTATCCTCAGTGTAATGGAAACGTTGCTTCATAGAAATCACCGTTTTCAACCTTCTATAGCCTCCGTCTCTGCTCTCCTGAGTTCTGCCCCGACTGTCTGTCTTACTGGATTTGAAAATCTGCCCCTGCTTCTCCTCGTGTTGGTGGGCATTGAACTCGGGGACTTGTGCATGCGAAGCAAGCTTACAACCCTTGAGCTGTATTCCCAGCCCTTTCTCCTGTTGGGGATCCGGTACTTGAGCTCTGGTAACTTTAATGTCTGTTTTCTGTTTTTATTTACTCCTAAGTCTTCTTATGCTCTTTTAATGGATAAAAATCCAGACCCTACCTTAGTGCCTGTGTGGGGAGTATTCCAAATAAGCACCACCTTTCCCCCTCAATTACACAGCTGTTCTAGCACTAGATGTATATCAATAAGACTTTATTTAGGAGACACTCTTCACATGCTGTTAAAAGCGAAACAGTTTTACCTTCTCGAAGACAAACAGGTGGTAGATACAATCCTTCTTTCTCCAGGGATGAGTTGGCTTTTCATTGCTGTGACCAAATACATGAGAAAAACAACCTAAAGGAGAAAAGATTTATCTTGGCTCATGGTTTCAGATGTTCCCATCCATGGTCTGCTGGCTCCAAGGCAGAGACATCACGGCAGAGGGGCTTGGCAGGCGGAAGCTGTGCATCTTCTGTCAGCCAGGAAGCAGAGAGGGAGGGAAAGAGCCTGAGAGGAAGGGGCCCGGGGCCAGATGGAGCCCACATTGTCTGCATCCTTCAGCTCGCCTCCCCTTAATGCCAGCGAGTTAAGCCCTGGTGATCTGATGGCTTCTTTAGGCAGCCTTTGAACAAGGGTGTGTTGGGGATCAGGCCCGCGACATGGGAGTCTTTGAAGGACATTTCACATTTGAAGCTGTAACAAGAGATGGCATCTTGATCTGGAAAACATTTTCTGTATATCGGCCTCCTTTACGTGCACATATGAGTGATATGTAGCAATCAGGTCTTAACGACCATCCTTTATGTCTGTTATTAAAGTTCATCTTCAGGTAATAATAAATTGTGGCAATGGGGGTCCCATGAGATTACACCCACTGGTGAAGTGGTAGCCGCCTTAGTTAGCGTAAGTGTTATCTGTGATCTTGTGAGGGCAGAACCCTCTTGGAACCTACTTCTCAGAATGTGTTCTGGCTGGTAAGCCGCACCTATCTACTTTTAACCACATGTGACACTGGCTATTTTTAACCATGTTAATGCTACACTTTAAAGAGGCTTTCCTATATTAACTATCTGTAACTGGTATCTACTGCTATGCATCAAATTATGCAAAAAATTATCATCTTAGTAAGCAACACTCATCACTTACACACTTTCGGAGGGCCAGGGAGCCGGGAGCAACTTGAACAGTTTTGACTCCCGGTCTATTGTGTGAATTTAGGGTTTTCGCTGGGTGCAGCCAATTGACAACTTGACTGGGCTGAAGAAACCACTTGCAGGCTTATTTATGTGGCTACTAGCTGAAGGCTTCCATTTTTCACCACCATGTGAGCCTTTTTTCAATGTGGCGCATGATGTGGCCATTGGCTTCCTCCAGAATGAATGGTTCAAGGGGGAACAAGATGGAAGCCACAGTTAGAACCTAATCTCAGAAGTGACAGAATGCCACTTGTACCAGATTCTGTTGGTCAAAGAGACCAACTCTGGCACAGTGAAGGAGGACAACGGAAGGATGAGAATCATAAGGGGCCATCTGGGAGGCTGACTATCACAGTCCATCCTGCGGGTCCTAATGATTCACATCACTTCCGTACAAAATACACGCGACCCTGCTCAATTTCTCCTAAAGTCTCATTCTATTATTGCTTCAGCTCAGAGTCTAGAATAGTGTCATCCAAACCAGGTCCGGGTGCAGATGAGGCTTGGCTGGTGTGGTTTCTTTTATACAGTTCCTTGGGTACAATTCTTGTCTACCTGTAAAATTGTGGGCTACAAAGACAAGGTATCTCCAGCCCCTTCCCCAACATATAATGCTCAGCAAGGCACAGGGTAACTCTTACAGATATTCCTGCTCAATAATGGGCTGCACATGAAAGGACCGCAGGAGCTCTGAGATCCGGCTGAGTGATCTTGGAAGTGCCTTGCATGGCACTCAGTCACACCTCCTGCCTAGGCGTTGTCCTGCGTCACTCTTGTCTCTGCCTTCTGGACTCTTGGTTCTGTCCTCTGCCTCAGCCTGCTTCCTTCATGAAAATTAGCATGAGTTTTTACAGCTGAGTGTTATTCTGGACTTGCTTCTTGTCTGTAGAATTTTGGGAGTTCGGTGGCTTCATTTTATCTTCTTCTCTGTGTCTTTCAGTCAAAGCTGGGAGGATTTCTGCTATCATTCATTGAAAAGCTTTATGGATTTTCTGTGAATCCTGTTGGAGTTTACTGCATGGGAAGAAGTGCATAAATTTCCTCGAGAGAAGCGCCCCCCCAGCTATCAGCTTCTACTGAGGAAGAATGTCCTATTGTTTTATTGTATGGACCTGTGATCAAATTCTTAACCTCTTTAGTGGATCTTTAATCCAAGGCACAATGTCTTCCTCATACTTTCCTCGATTTGATTTTTGTTAGGAATTCCTTTCTGAAGTTTATTATCATTTGTCATTTGGAAGAAACAAGGATTTTCAAAACCACTGTGTTTAATGGTTTCCTGGAATGTTCAGTTTATTGTCTTTCATCTCACAGTCTTATGGCCTATAAGATTGAAGAAGAAGCCAGGTGGCACTTTGACATTCTGGCTGGGAATGTCCTTGGTTATATGGCCCAGTTCATCAGTACAGCTACTTTGCACACAGCTGCTATGACAGCGTTGCTAAACTTGATGCCAGCGCAGAAGGATCTGCTTTCTTCTGCTTTATGATCATTTTTGCCTAATTTCCTTTAAATCTTCACCAACAGTCATCTTGCAGATCCCTATGCAGTGAGTTCAGTGTACTTTCACATTTTACTTTCCTCTTCTCTATCTTTGCTGGTTTTCTAGTTTCCGCCTGTGCTCTTTTGAAAGCCATTCCCACATTTTAATCTTTGTTATGGCATTCAACCTCCAAATCTTTATAAAAATTTGTCCAGAAGAACACGTTTATTCCAAATCTGTTCTCAATTCCAGATCGGGAATGAGAGGCCCGAAGAACTTGGGACTTGAGTTTGTGCAGCCGGGAAACAGGAGAAGCAGGACTCAAATCTAAGAAGACCTGACCTCAGAGTGCCTCTGCTGTTCAAGATGCCATGCTGTCTCAGAGGGAAAAAAGTCAAAGAGAACTTATTCATAATTTAGAATTGCCAAGGTCTTGGCAGGAGTGTACAAACCACGCAACCTGGATGGTGCCTTTTCAAATTGTGTACCATTGCTTTGATTGCTGGGTGCAGAGGCCCTGCATCTTTAGATGCCCTGCATTTTATCAGTGAAGAAACTGAGGTTTCTCAGGATCACACGGTTAAGAAGTGTTAGTCAAGGTTTAAACAAGGTCCAACTGACTCCAAATACTGAATCTTCCCAGTGTTGAGCACGCACGTCACACCTTGCTCATTAGCATTTGGTTAGATAGCAGAGGTTTTGTGTTTACCAAGGAAGGACAGAAGGGGATGGATGAGATAACTGTGTGACCTTAAATGCTCTGCACTTGGGGTTCCTTGGGTGTAAAAAAGAGGGAAAATCTCACAGGGTTGCTGTCCCAGTTGAATGAGGTGCGTGACGTTTAGTTAGTTTGTTGGGCGCTCCTCCAGTGTCCTCACCGTGTCAGTACTCAGGAGATTTGCATTCTAGCTCCAGTGCTGGAGGTTACCCGGATTATTCAGGGCCCCGCTCCGGTTCTGCTTCAAAACAGAGACAGAAATGATCCATTCTCCATGTCGCTAAAATTTGATGAGGAAAAATGAAATGAGCTGCATGACGAGTATTGAGTTCCTCGGCGGGAAGTTCTTCAGAAGCCTGGTGCTCTCTATCGCATCTCGGGGGTATGAAAGAGCCTCATTCTGAGGCCGTAGTGCCCCTCTGCTCTGGCCAGGGCCCACGCTTCATTAAAACCTGTGAGCTCTTGCCAATGTGTCCGGGGCTTTATGAGGCAGATGAAATGAGCCTCGGATGAGACGTGGGTTCTGCCCTGGCTCGGGCCGGTGTGTGCCCCCAGACTCATGGAGGAGACGACAGAGCTAGCTCACCCACCTTGCTTCAGACTGGCTGCTCTCGAGGGCCAGGGCCTTGATCTCACCCCCCAGGTTTGGAATGTGGCTCCAGCCATATCCCCAGACCTCTTGAGGCTCCACAGTCAGCCTCACACTTTCACGGGTTTATTCCTGGTGGTAACTGGTCTTACAAAGTAGGAAAGTATGAATTTGGAGCTTTGCGGTCATTTTTATGTAACAATGTTTTAATACATAAGATGTTAGAGTCAAGCTTTCTATGCTTTCCAAACCGTGTCTGTAGTTTGATTTTTAATGTGCTCCTGAACAAGGCTGTCTGCCAGCACAGGCCAAATCTGGTTAGAAGGACTCCTGTACCTGGAAAGGGTCCCTTGAGAAAGCACTTCAAGTCATTTATCCAGTGCTGGCTGGGTCTGCTCTTGGCTTGGACACTGTCGACTTTCCACCAGACCTGCCGCAGAGTAGAGAACATCCTCTCACGGAGGGCGAGGGCGCCAAGGAGAGAGCAGGTTGTAGGGATGCCGGCTATAAAGCAGATGTTATTAGTGGGCATTGGGTGAGGTTGGAGGCTGAGTACAGTAGCTTTAGTTCAGCCTCCAAGGTGGGCCACAAGACTGTGGTCTAGAAGGAAAACTGTGCCCATTTGGCCAACCAGGCATCCTGAGAATCCCCAGGCGGAGAAACACTTCTGCCTGGTGTGTCAATTCATCGCTCATGTCTGGAAGGAGCAGTGTTGATGAACTGCAGCATTTGGACACAGCACTGAAAATTGTCAAAGACACACCAGTTGGGAACGAGGAGCAAGGAATTTAAATATGTCGTGGCCACCCAGATTTCATTGTGCTTTGATTATTATTAAAGTAATAAACCTGATGAAATAAAAAGGAAGGACAAGAGAAAATGAGAATTGCAGCAGAGTAGAAACCAGCTTGCTAGAGCTGGTGACAAGAAGATCATTGGAATTTGGGTTAGGGATATATGCCCCAGTTTGATATAAGGGACTCTATGATATCTCCCTGGCACCTGATTCTTTGCTCTGAAAGAGAACCGAGGCCAGTTCAGCGTCCTTACCACTTCCAGGCTGCCGAGGGCCTGTAGAGACTCTTGGCATTCTGGGAAGGAATTGGATAGCCCACTGGGCAACCAAACACTCGCCTATTCATTTACGTTTGAATTCCTATTTTTCCCCTTCCCAGATACAAAGCTAATGCTTTGACTCTGAATTTGACTTGCTTTGGGTACAATCACCCCATATCATCTGGGGGTCCGTCGTGTCCATCATCTGGGGTCAAAGGTTTCCTGATACCATTATCCAACCCCCTTATTCATGTATTCCCCAAGGGAGAATTAAGTAAAATGCTATGATAATTGTTTAAAGAATCAGAGTCACACAACAAAATATGCCATGACCAAATTTATCTCACAGAGTTGCGTTTGAGCATTTCAGACTCAAACTGTATGACTGTATGTATATAATAAACAAAAAACTGATGATTTCCAGAGAGATTTATGCATAGCACTCATAAAATACACCATAGATGCCTATGTTGCCCAGGAATGTATGTTATACAAAGTTACCATTCCAAAAATTATATATAATTTTTTGTCCCCTTTCTTGATTTTATGGAAATTACGACTAGTTCTGTGGCTTCTTTCTTTTCGGTTCTGGGTATCGAACGGAAGACTTCATGCATGTGAAGCTCTGTCTTAACACTGAGCTCCACCTCCAGCCCCCAGGCGTCTTTCGCCTTAAAGGCCAGGACACACAAGTCCTGTCTGGTGTCATTAGGGAGGCTGCCCTGCATATTTCATCAGCACAGAGCATACGCTTCCCACTTTCCGAACCTCCTCAAGGGAACCCTCACTGCTGTTGCACGCCAGGCCTAAATGTATAAAACAGGAAGCATTAAGACAGGCCGGAAGCTTGAGCACCTCTGTGGGAAACAGCTGTAACTCTCAGCCTTAAAGGATGCAGTACCAGACTGAGCAGTCACTGCTCTGCAAGGCTGCTGATTCTCTTGTCCTTTCCAGGTCTGCTCAGCAAAGTCAGGTTCAGCATTCCTGGCAGCTTCTTCCACAGCTATTTGTAAAGTGACTTTGTTCACTTCAGGGTGTTGGCTGATCTTGAGAGTGAGCGGCTGGCTGACCTTTCTGAAAGTAAATGGAGGGAGAAAAACCCAGTAGAAATAGGGTTGAAGTGTGATGCAGTGAAAGGCACTGAAGAAAGAGAAGAAAGAGAGAAGGCGGGCTCGGGCAAAGGCCCGAAGCTGGAGAGAAACTGCACCTTCTGCTTCATTTCTCTCGCATGGACAACAGTCCTGCGTGCCTGCTCCACATTCTCTCGCTGCCTCATCTGAAGTCTGCATGAAGACAAAAAGGACTGAATAAGCCGCCTTCCCAGCAGGGTCGTGGGAGTAAAAGACAGTGATTAACTCCAAGAGTAAATGTCTACTGATGGACTTTGATTCTTGTGACCTTTGATTAACAGAAGTAGTTTACACAGCAGAACTTTATAGTGACCTTCAAAATCCACTAGGCGGTTGTCGCCCAGATTATTCATGTGCTGGCTTTCTCAAATAGCTTCGCACATTTTCAGTGTGCCATAAAGGTAGACAGTAGGTGGACACCTTTCCCAATATCCAGCACGTGGGAAAGTGAGGAACAGACAATTTAGAGAGTCAGAGAAACTAGGAACCATCACTGATCGATAGAAGTAGCCTTTCTGCTCTGTAGCTTCCGGTCATACTTGGCAGTTTCCAGGAAGCTGATCTCAGACTCTCAGTGATGGCGAACCTTTCAGAGCTGAGCGCCCGAACTGCAACCCCAAACCCACTTATGTCTCGCAAAGTGCCAACATTACAGTTAAGCCTGAATACTGAGGTTTTAGTCTAGGAAAAACAACTCATACGTTAACATCTTTTGCCTTAAAAGAAAATAATGTACGTGCTGTAGTCTGACCACCACTGTCTTAGATGAAGGCTTTCAATAATATGCTAGCAAATTAATATTAAATAATCATTTGCAAAACCACCTCTCTATATTCCCTCTATGGCGACAAGAATTTTGAATTTCTGTTTTGCCTAAGTGCTTATGATCAGGCAATAATGTTCTTTTTTTTCTTTTGCAATCTATATGTTTATTCTAAGAATTTCTGATTATATTGAATATGGTATCTGATACAAACTGAGATTTATAAATTAGCTTTTGAAAAATTACTGTTTTATGGATAAAGGTGGATGATTCAGACATGTGTTATAAATATTTATAAACTGAAAATCAGCATAAAGGACTCTTTGAATTTTCTTTCTACTAGGTATTGTGTTTCCAGTATTGCTCTATTCTCCTGTTCAAGTATCAAATAACCGCGTTCTATTTGATTCAGTACTGTTACGTACTAGTTTGAAAAGCTGAAATCCAAGTCAGTTATATCTCAAGATTAAGAACAATGATTTATTCTTTCAATTGAAATGAAAAGACAACCTGATGCATGGTCTACACGGTCTACACGTCTGAACAGATGTATGCTGTGCCACAGGCGATAAACAGCGATATACTGTGCTACTGTCGCTTCGGTTCCTATTCTTGTTCACGGTGTTTTCAATCTAGTGGACGATAAATAAAACAGTATTGAACTCTGAATGTGATAAAGCAGAGATGACCATACACACACACTCTGAAACAAAAATTACATGCTGCTATCAGTAAAAGTTGCAGATTTTGCAAAAAATGCTCATAAGGATTTTTGAAATTGTTAAGTAAGAAATAGTATTACTTGAAGATATATGAATCAAGGGTAAATATTGGCAGTTAACCCATAATTACCACCTCACTAGTCCTTAGACTACTATAGTTATTAGAAGCTTTTCCAGCATCTGGGATAGTCATGTGAACTTTTATGTATGACTTAAAAATGATGGATTTTGCTTTTTACAAAAGATAGCAATTTAAAAATATTCAACAATACTAGTTTCTTATTAACTTTTTACTATTCATGACATGATTTTATATTCATGTTAGCGACTTTATTTCTGAACATGAATTTATTTTGTTTTTCGTTATGTAGTCCAGGCTAGACTTAAACTTGTTATGTGGCCCACACTGGCCTCAATCTCACAACTTTCCCATTTAACTTCCTGAACACTGGGATTACAGGGGTGTGCCACCGTGCCTGGCAAGTTTTTGGAGTAATACTTGCTAGTAACTTATTTTAGGATGATAATTCGTATTAAACAATCACATTTATATACATTTTACTGGAGATGATTTTAGTTTATGAATGTTATATTTGAATGTATTACATTTTTAATTTCGATGACATTTTTATCAAGTACTTTAAATTGAAAATCCTAGTGTTACATGAAATGGGTACAAATATATTGTCAATAATTTTGTCCCTCTAGTATAATCAATACAGGCTTTCATTTATCGTAGAAATATGCTAATTTTAATTTTTGAAGAGATTTTGAATTCCAAAATTATTTCACATAGACTCTATTATCCAAATATTTTAAATTTAAAGTTAAAAAACAGGTGTCTATCAGGACAAAATGCTCTGGGAACTTTGTTCATTATAATATCACAGATATGTAGCCTGAGAACTCCAGGAGAGCTACGATTCTGCAATTTACAGTTGCCCCTTTATAAAAATATCTTAGTGTCTCATGAGGTTGTTAATTGTGCAACTTATTCTGATGGATGGGAAAGTTAATTTAGATTTTTATCAAAATATTAACAATGTGTAATTTAGAAGTCCAAAAATGTGGAAAACTCATTATGGAAAATAATGGTTGCTTGTTTCCACCTCTACCTCTATCTCAATCCCCAGGAGCAATGATTTTGAACACTTAGATAGGGGTCTTTTGGCATTCACCCTGTACTTCAATCTTTTGATTGTATTTTTATACAGATATTTCCCATCCTCAATTTGTGCTCAAACATAACATTCAGTTTTTCTATTGTTATGACTAGGTGTGTCTTGTTCCACCAAGCCAAGCAGCACGGACTATGACTACTTTTCCTGTTGTACAGTGTGTTTGTTCCTCCTGAATGCTGGGATTACAGATGTGTGCCACCACACCTCGATCATCTCTAACTTTTTGATTTTAGTTTTATAAAAAATACAGAGTCTTGGGCACTGGGGATTTAGCTCAGGGTAGAGCACTTGCTTAGCAAGTGCAAGGCCCTGAGTTCGATCCCCAGCACCCTCCCCCAGATACAGAGTATTGTTTCTATTTCTTATTTTCACTGTTTTGAGATGATTTTAAAGAAGAGATTGGAAATATCTTTGCTCTTCCAATTTGGAACTGGTTGCCCTTTATAGACTGAAAAAGACTATGTTTTCATGATGGTCTGAGTGGTCTTCTACCCACAGGGACATCCTTTCTCTCTCTCTCTCCTCCCCCCTCATATCTTTATATCTATATGTGTGTGTGTGTATATATGTATGTGTATACACCTATATATATATAAAATATTCTTTATAGCAATGTTTTTAGTAGCAACAAGAGAAATCCTCTCTGATTAATGTAACCTCACAAAATCCAATAACAAACTGAGCGTCCAGGTCTCGGAAAGGGCGAAGACCAGGGTCGTTCCGAGGATTTAGGTGGCAAGCTCCTGGGCACTTCTTTGCCTAGACATTGTGAAAGGATGACACCCTTGTCCTTCCTGTTCTTTCATCACTTCAGTGAAGAGCTAAATTCCAAGAAAAGACTCTGATTGTCCAAAATGGGAGCACGTGTGCTTTGCTTGAGCATTCTTAGCCAAAAGAAAGGGGAAGGAATGTTGGAAGGCAAAACAAAGCAAACAAATAAATAGCTGTGATAATTTTATAGGGTTGGAAAGGTTAATGGAAGCTGGCTTTGCCTTTCTGAGATCTTTCAGGTAAAATTCTCCTTGGGATATGCCAGTGCTACTGGCAAGTCACTTCTATTCCAACGTGCCTGGCTGGTACAGGCTGTACACATTAGAGGTGAGTGTACTTGCCACTAAAAACTCACCTGAATTCTCTAACTAGAACTCTATTGAAATGGTTCCAATGGGGTATTTTGGTCCAGGATTCTTTGGAGTGGAATTAACAACACTTTCTAGGAAGAAAGTAATTTTCTTTTTTTTTCTGTGTCTTTTTTTTTCCCTACTGAAGTCCGAACAGTTTATTTCCAGGAAGAATCCCTGACATGATCATGCCATTTTTAGTGGGGAAAAAGCCTAATTCTTTACAAGTTCCTGTGAGGACTTGGGGTTATACATCCCAAATTCGTGGGGCAGTCAGAATGATTTATGACCCGTATCTTCAGGAGTAAGTGTGTTTTCCTAAATCCTTCTCTTTGGAGCTCAAATGGTGATTGTCCTAGTCAAGGACCACTCTAAAATAACATCCATATTTCAGTCTTGAGGGGCAAACCAGTCACAAAAGTTTGTGTATTGTCAGTAGAATTAAACCAAGAGTCTGGCATGGCACGCAGAGATTTCCCAGAAACTTTAGGCCTCAAAGAAGACTTATGTCAAACAGATAGAATAGTTTTTGATTTCTCAGGAAAAGGAAAATTACAGTAATATTTGTAAGAAGGAATCAGTACAAATCCAATGTTTTCCTAAAGTTATTAGTTCTCAAATGTCACCCTGAGAGTACTTTTGAATAAATAATGTGAAGTTAGTGTGAATTTTTGGTGTTTGGAAAATTTATTAGCAAAATTAACCTCAGAAACATTGCTGTCTTCTGGAAGTCCTTTTAAATAGCTTTTCTTCATAGAGGCAAAATAATTCAATATGAATTTATCAAGGAACATATGTGTACCTGATCTTTCCTTCCACCTCACCAATTAAATGCAGGTGCTTCAGTCCCTTCCTGTTGCAATACAAATAGAAATACTGGAATGCTTTGGAATGCTGTCAAAATTAGGGCCTGAGAATTGTAATACATGCAGACTATATATGGCTGTTTTCAAAAGACTTGGCCCTGAGCGAGTTACTGTGGGACATTATGTAGTTTAAGTAGTCCGCACTATCATCCTCATTTTCCAGAAGGGGAAACTGAACATGAAATGGAAATGAAAGACAAGTATTGGATCTAAGCAAGGATTGAACGAAGCTGGCACTGAAATAACTGGGGTAGTATTGTCATTGCATCTGAAAGTGGGGCCCTAAGCCCACCTTCTACGAAGGCAGAAATTAAGATGGTACGGCCAAAAATGGGAGAACAAATTCAGCAAAGAACAAAAATTGATTGATAGTTGGGAGACCATCCAGGTCTTAATTGTAGGTCTTAATTACGACCAAAACATATGGTGATTTTTTTTCCTGCTGGATTTTTTTTTTTTTTGCAATGATGAATCTTAGGCTTTGTACACACTAGGCAAGAACTCTGCCACCGAGGCCTTCTTGTTGGATTTTTTAAAAGACAATGACACTGAAAGGGGGTTTAGTCAATCTTTTCTACTAAATGACCTAAAAGAGAGGAGATAATTATCTTGGGTTACAACCAGCTGGAAAAGAGTACTTTGCCCTGCTGAAGTAAGAGGCCTAAGCAAGGAATCTGTGCCATCTTGGTGGTGGTCTCAACAGTTCTATGGTGTTATAAAAATATTTCTACAAAAGTCTGACCACCTTTGGATAAAAACACATTTAACTGAATTTTCATCCCAACACCATCATGCTTTTACGTCTAACACGCTAAAATTCAGTTCAATGACCACTTTAAAGTACCTCTATTTTTTAAAATTAACCCTAGTGTTAATATCAATGCTTCTAGAGTATTTATAATAATGAATTTCTTGTGAAACATAGCAGGCAAGTCATTAATCCCTTTAAAGTACAATTTAATGCAATGCTTCATGACAGGAAGTGAGCAAGATAATAAAAACCTTTATTGCTTAAACCACACTTAATATTTTTATGGCCTGGTTGGCCTGACAAAATACTCTCTGTGAGTCATCACTTCAAAGTGAGGTCCTGGGGACTTATTAAAGATGTAACAGCGGCCTTGTGCCTGTTGGAGAAGTCCCCACAAACTCAAACTGCTCAGTCAAGACCTTTCAAGTAGCAAGAAATGCATCGGTGAGGCACTGTGAAATGTGCCCCTTGTCCCAAGGTTTGGGGAGTTATGGAATCAGGTGCATTTATTTTAAGCTTTTCGATCATATTTTGACAGCTTAGCTTTTATGCATTCTAGTGAATAAAGAGATCATCGAGATCTGCAGATCCTGTTTGGAGTGTATTCTTCCAAGTTCATTAACATAAAGATTCAACCTGGAGCCATTTGCCAAGTTTTGATTGTGAGGACCAACAATTTGCCATCAGCCATCTATTGCCTTAGTCTTTGGGCAGAAGCCAGGGCAGCATTAGTGCCTCTTTTAAGCAAAAATAGGAGCAAGAAAGAGAATATAAAAACCTCTTCAGTTTATATATAGGACTTTCTAACTTTTTTGTCACTATCATAACAAATAGTTTACATGGTCTTTTTTCTTATAAAGCTCCAGGGGTCAGAAATTCAACATTTTACATTGACATCTTTAATAATGTTTCAAATTCTTCACAGACAGGATTATTGTCTATCCATCTCATCTAAATCTTATAATTTGTTATTTGAAAGCCATTTCCTCTTATCTTTAGGTTTCAAAGGAAATTGGTTCATATTTCATTTAAAAATTACTTACTAAGCATGTTACATACTCCAAACACTATGCTAGATAAAGGGGCTTCAGCATGGAGCAGAGATCTGCCCTCACTGAGTCCACACCTGGAGGAATACCATCTTCACGGTATACACCTTCATACACAAGAATATGACCTGCCAGCCTCTTCTGTTGCCCAAATGGAACCTTCCAAGCTTCTCAAAGGAAGCCAAGCATCAAGAGTGAACGGGTACTATCTGGTTCTCATCCCCCCGTCCACAGTATTCCCACATCAGCCTCTTCTCTACTCTCAACTCTTCCAAGTGTGCAGATTGCCTTTTGTTTTTCGTTCTTCAAATGTCCTAAGAAAGAAAAGAAAGTAGGACATCAACAAGGAAACACAAACATTGTATGCAAACAGATATTCAGAATTGTTGTTATCCATTTTATCTCTTTGGGAATAAAAGCATTTTGAAAACAGGTGCTAGACCTGCCTGGGCTCATTTATACATACAGTAAGCATTAAGATCATGTATTGATGTGTAGAAACATCTACACTGTATAAAAATTCAAGGAGGAAGTAATGTTCACACAAACTCACCTTTTAAGAATGAACCACATTAGTATCTTCGTGTGATTGCTTCCAGACTCCTAAGCACTTAATGTGACGTAGTAACAACTCTAAACCTAATACTACATGCTATTTCATAACAGTAGCCATTGTGTGCTTCATTATATTAATTTGCTAAGAAAAGTGAAGCCTTTTTTGGGGGGAATTTTCACCAAAAGCTTTCTGAAAAGTCAGCTTTCTTTAATGACTGGCTGTAGCTCTTGTTGTGGGGCCCTCTTATCCCAGCCTCCCCTTGAGGGTCCTCATACATGGCCACAGGGCTGGCCCGAGTCCTTGCGAGCACAAGCCGGCAATGGCTCTTCTGTTATCTACAAAATATGTCAGTGTGGCTTTGGCGGTTGGACTCCACTGAACTCAAAGGCTCTTGTGAACTCAGACTTGACCACAGATGATTGAAAACACACTCATACTCCTCTCTCTCTCTGTAACACACACACACACACACTCACTCCATTGGCTTAAATAATTAAAAAATGTTTAAGATAAATTATTTTTGACAGTGAGCGCCCCTGGGGGAGGGGTAGTGAGTTACACTGGGAATGGCCCCAATTCTTTCCCCAGTCGAGTCTCCACCGCTGGGAGGAATTTCCCAGCAAGCCCCTCCCACTCATTTGATCCTCTGACAGCCGACTCTCTCAGGGATCCAGTGTGCCCGAGTTCAGTTCTGATAAGTGACAGAGGGTGAGAGGCTTTCAGTGCTTCTCTCGCTTCTTTCAGAGAAAAGGCTTTTTTCTCTCTGGGCTGTGCTCTGGCGGGCTGTTAGGAAGGACAGATTAGCACCGGGTGCAGCCTCTTTGATTCCTTGTCTTGGCCCCTCAGCCCCGAACTGAGCATGGGACCCGGCATGTTTGGTTTGTCTCGCCCCAGCCCACGTGGGAGGCTGCTCGCAGAGCCAGTGGCAGCCAGAGCCCTGATTGCAAGTCCTCATTTGACTCTAGGCCAAGCGTTCCAGACAGCGGGCCTTTCATAGCTGGGAAAACCCCAGTTCAACCTGCCGGACACACCACACAGCCACATATGGCTCTACTCATGTCAACAACTGATAACCAAATTGGGCTTCTTGGCCTCCTGTCCAAGAGCCTTGCCAGCCCGCTACCCTCCAAGTCCCAATTAACACGAGGTGACGCTATGACCAGAAGGTGGGAGCTGAGGGTTTGTTTACCACATAGTTAACAGGCAAATACAACTTAATCACAAGGAAAACAGCTTTTATGAGAATCATCTTGAAGTTCTTCTATGGCCCTATTAAATTATCCAGGAAGCCAAAACCTAACGTTCCTTTCGGTTTTGTCCCTGCTAGAGGAGAAGCCAGTAGCAACACACAGAGTGGCTAACGATCTACTTTTTGGCCATTTATAGCAACCAGTGTAAGTGCACATCTAGCAGTCCTATTCTGAAGGCCTCTGCAGGTGACTACCCTATGTGAGCCTTCTGCGGTGGGCTGATGTGATTCTGTAAAGAGCCCCAAGGCCGGAACGAAATCTACCTTTTAAGCAGATCCCACTAAACGCCAGGTAATCTGTACATGCTCTCAGTCTTATTCCCGTCACTGTGTGGAAGACCTTCTGTGCCACTCTCTTCTACAAAGTTGACTAACTTTTGAAGATTACACACTTTAAGTGCAGAACTGGGATTTGAACCCAGGTCAGATGGACTCCAAAGCCTATTTCTTTCTACTCCCTATCTTCTTCTGTCAGGGTTTGAATTCTAGCTCTGCTAGAAATTACTACTCATGGGCTGCTAGGCAAATACCTTATCAACTCAGCACCAATTTCTTTAGCACTAAAATGTGGTGGCCGGAAAATCAGATCTGCTAATGTAAACTTGTAAAGTTTGTTGGAATTAACTTGATTTAAGATGTCAAGGGGGACTGGACAGTGATCTCTTATAGTTTATTACAAGGTCGGTGGGTTGAAAACTAGGAGTGGCTATTTCATTAAAAAAATCTAAATTTTAAATTAGCGAAAAAATATTTTACTCAACATAAACAATGGATTTTGAGGCATAGAATATTTATGAATAGAAATAAAGTCTGTCCCTTAGGTTTAGAATTGAATCTATGAACCCTCAAACGTGTGCTCAAAGCAATCAACCATGTTTGGGGAAAGGGTTTGCTGATACTTACCTAGCATCCATCTCCATTGTTCTCTTTCCTAACAGGACATCACTTTTATTCACCTCTCCTTCCACTTACTTGCTGACTGTGATGATTAGTCTTGGTTGTCAAATGGACTAGATGGTTAGTTTTGGTTGTCGAATGGATTAAATTTTGAAAGCACAGTTCTGGGTGTGTCTGTGAGGGTGTTTCCAGAGATGACGGGAATATGGGTCAGCAAACTGAGAGAGGAAGACCTGCCCTCTATATGGATGCCATCATCCAACAGTCTGGGGGCCCAGATGCAAGGAAAAGCCAGATAAGGAGGACGCTCCTATGGGGGTTTGCCTGACCTTTCTTGAATGGGTGCAGTTTTACTCCTGCTGTTGCCAGTGGACATCAGACTGCAGATTCTTTAGCCTTTGAATGTGGACTGCCACCAGTGGGGGTTTGCCTGACCTTTCTTGAATGGGTGCAGTTTTACTCCTGCTGTTGCCAGTGGACATCAGACTGCAGATTCTTTAGCCTTTGAATGTGGACTGCCACCAGCACTCTCCAGGGGCCTTCCTGGTGGTCATCCTTGGACTGAGGTTGCATTACCCGTCTCTCTTGTTCTGCTACTTTCAGCGGCTACTGATGTCCCTGGCTCATCAGGTGCCAGATGGCCATTGCTGCCATCTGTCTGGCCTCCGACTGTGCAAGCCAATGTAATATATACGTTTCTGTTCTTTTGGAGAGCCCTGACTAAGGCTGACCCTATCCTAGTTTGAGCCACACAGGGGAGATTTGCTGGGTTTCTGAGAAAGTTCTTCTGGGATAGTTGGATTTTCAGCCCAGGTTGGGGGATTGCATCATTTCTCAAACTGTTTGGTCTGTAAGTATTGTAGTTTTACAGATAGATTTGATAATCTCCCCATATGAAGACTATTTTTCACTCTTTTGTGTATACAGAGATACCTTGGTTGTTGAACGACCCCAAGCTCAAACTTTCCACTACTCAAATAGCAAAGTTCGAAAAAGTCTGCTTGGTTTTCGTAACTTTGTTCGATGTCATACCAGGAATCTGACTTGAAATCACCTGTATAGCGGTGGAGAGAGAATCGCGGGTTGCATCTCACTGCAACACAAAGGGCCGACGCTTCAGTCTAAGCTCCGCTCTCACCCAGACAAATTTTTAGTGAGAAAAGGTGAAAAAAGACCAAGAAAAGAGAACCCAGGAAATATACTGCCAGTAGTTATTAAGGAAAGAGCCTTTCAAAAAATAACATTTCTTCTCCTCCTCCTCCTCCTCCAGAGTTTCTCTCCAGCTTCCGGTATTCCAGGAAGTCTCCAAGTCAAGGCCAAGTACTGGTACAAAAGTGTAAAAAAAATGATTGTTTTTATTGTATTCTGGTATTTGATGTACTGCATTTATTGTGATTAGATGTTTTAGGGGGCATTTCCATGATATAGGGCCATTAACTTTGTGTTGAAGTCCTGGAAAAATGAATTCATAAGTGTAATTTTTGAGCCTCAGAACCAATTATTTGGTTTTCCATTATTTCTTATGGGAAAAATACGTTCAGTTCTCAAACTTTTCAGTGTTTGAACACGAATTTAGAACAGATTGAGTCGACAGCTGAGGTATCACTGTCTATGAATATAACTATATTGATACTCCATGTATTTATTTTTAGCATGAGGAAAAAATGAGAATACAATGAAGAATAAGTCACGCTCTTGCACTTGGAGTTTTTGGTTGTAATGTGGTGGTTACACGCATAACCCGACAGAGTGACTACAGTGCTGACGGTGGTACGGTTTGTGGCAGAATGGGCGGTCCTGGAGTTTATGTCTACAGGAATTCTAGGAGAAATGGCCGGTACAGCTGGGAAGAGGAAAGTCTTACGTGGGGTCCTGAAGGATGGTTAGTTTTTACAGTTGAAAAGGAAAGGAAAATCTTTTTAGAATTAGGAAAGGAAAGTAGCTTAACTAAATCCACAGAGACAGAAGGGAGGCATTTCTAGAGAAGAAAGTCATCTCTTTGTCCGGGAAGATTTATTATGTTGGCCATGCATATTGCAGCAAGGAAGATGGATTTGATTCTCTGGTGTCGGGGAGCCATTGATAGTAGCTGCGTGGGAAATTACATGATGCACCCTTTGATTCAAGGAAAATAATCCAAGGGCATTGGGCATTAAGAGTCCCCAAACATATAATATTGGTGCTACGACCTGTTACTAATTATGTATATGATAATTTCTTTTAGGTTTTGTGTAATTGGGCACCTGGGGCTGTGTTAATACATAATACACTCACTGAGTCTAATGGTCATTTACTTGCTTGGTTTTTTTGTTTTTGCTTTTATTGTTTACTTTGTTTCAGTGTCTGCACGTGTTCTCCTCTGCAGCACCCACTTAATCGTCCTCCCCCAGATGTATCCCACTCCTCTTACCCTTCTCTTTCACCTCAGACTTGCCATCAACAGCCTTCATTCTTGATTTCTCATCTCCCTGGTCAATTATTTTTTTAAAGGTCATAAGCAAACTGTGAAATTAATTTACCCCTTTACTATTTCATTCATTTTACATTCATTGAGAGCCTCCAGGGTGCCAGATACTGTGGCAGCTTCTGGAGACATCAGAGTGACACGCAGTATCTGTCTTCAGTAACAATATAGCGGGGAAGACAAGTATATGTATTATCGAAATATGGCGAGACAAGAAATCCATTTAGAAGTATGTACACTTCACTGATAATCCAAAGAGGTCAGCTCCTTAATTGCCTTTTTGGGTTGTTTTTTGAGACAGTGTCTCGCTATGCAGTTCAGGCTGGCCTTGAACTTATTATGTAGCCCAGGCTGGCATCAAAATTAACAGTTCTCTTGCCTCAGCCTCCTGAGTGCTGGGATTACAGGTATGCACCATCTGGTGTTACCTGTCTATTCTTTTTTATTGGTACATGTTTGCAGTACACAATGATTACATTCCTCATGGGGAGTTGGTATACGTACGTAACGCATCTTAATTCTTTTGTCATCCCCTTCCCCCTTTCCTTCTCCCTCCCTAAATCTCTTGGTCCCTTTCCCTGTTGTAAAAGATTGATTTCTCCATTTCCTATTATCCATCTTTTATTTTGCTGTTTATTTATATTTTGTGTTTCTCATGTCAGAAAAACCATGTGATACTTAAGCTTCTGTATCTGATTTATTTCACTTAACAATGTTTTCAAAGTATATTGGTTTTCCTAAGAATGACTAAAATTTTTCTTTATGGCAGAATAGTACTACGCTGTGGGTAAATGTGATATTTTCTTTATCCATTCATCTGTTGATGGACATACAGGCTGCTTATAAAATTTAGTTGTTATGAGTTGTGCTATAAATATGGGCACGTGTGGGTCGCTGTAATATGATGCATTTGACACTTTTGGGAAGATACCTAGAAAGAGAATCACTGAGCTGAATGGAATTTCTGTTTTTATTTTTTTGAGGAATCTCCACACTGATTTCTATAGTGTTGTACTAGTTTACAGTCCCACCAACAATATAGAAGATCTCCTTTTTCCAAGCAGCCTCAAAAACATTTGTTATCATTTGATTTCTTGATAATGGCCATTCCTTTAGGGGTTGAATGAAACCTCAGTGTTGCTTTAATTTGCATTTCTATCATGGCCAGAAATTTTTTCTTTTTTTTTTTTTTTTTTTTTTTTTTTTTTTTTGTGGTGCCGGGGAGCGAACTCAGGCCCTTGTGCTTGCAAGGCAAGCACTCTAATCACTGAGCTAAATCCCCAGCCCAGAAATATTTTTAATTAATTTTATTGGTACATTTTAGATATACATAATGATCCCTTTCGTCATAGGGAATCTGAACCTGCACATGATGTATCTTGCTCTTTTTCCCCTTTCTCCTCCCCTCCTTTCAGCTTCCCTTCCCATCCTTATTCGCAACAGCTTTGTTTCCATTTTCCCATCTTTTCTCCTTTTCTTTTCTTTTCCTTTTCCCTTCCTTCCTCTCCTCCTGCCGTTTCCTTAGTTCCCTTTCCATTTGAACATTTTCTTCCTATTTTGCAATATTTATTATACATTTGGTCCTTATTTAGTCTTTCTGTTTCTCACACCAGACAAACAATGTGGTATTTACTCATGTGTGTCTGATTTATTTCACTTTAAGAGTATGTTCTCAAGATGCATCCATTTATCCAGAGATGTCTCAAGCGTATCATTCTTTATGGCAGAGCAGTACTCAGTTGTATAAAAAACCCCCACATCTTCTTTATCCATTCAGCAGTTGCTGGGCATTTGGGCTGTGTCCAAGATTTAGCTATTACAAATTGTGCTGCTATAAACATGGATGTGCTTGTATCTCTGTAGTATGATGCTTTTAACTCTTTCAGGAAGATACCAAGAAGGGGAAGATGTGGGTCAAATGGAACCTCTAGTTGTAGTATTCTGAGGAATCTCTACACTGATTTCCACAGTGGTTGCACCACTCTACATTCCCACCAACAGTGCAGGAGGGTTCCTTTCCCCTTACATCTCCGCCAGCACTTGTTATTGGTTGATTTCTTGATAATAGTCATTCTTTCTGGGGTGAGATGGAATCTCAGGGTTGTCTTAATTTGCCTCTCTTGTACGACCAGTGATGTTGAACACTTTTTGATATATTTATATGCTGTTTGTACTTCTTCATCTGAGAGGTATCTATTCATTCCAGATGCCTATTTTTAGATTGGGTTTTTAAATTTGGAGAGTGTGATTTTTTTGAGTTCTTTATATATTCTAGATGTTAGAGATCTGTCTGAGAAATAGCTATGGCCAAAGATATTGAACAAGTTTCCACACCCTCTATTCTGTGCCACTGATCCACACATCTGTTTATGTGCCAGTACTGTGCTGTTTTTATCACTGCACCCTTGTAATATAACTTGAGATCCAGGACTGTGAGGCCTCCTGTTTTTCTCTTCTTGTCTGTGATTGCTTTCGCTATTCTGGATCTCTTCTGGTTCCATATAAATTTTAAGATTGTTTTCCTTAGTTGTGTGAGGAATGTTATTGGTATTTAATTGGGATTGTATTAAATTTGTATAGCAGTATCAGTAATGTGACCATTTTAACACCATTGGTTCTGCTTACTTATAAACAGGGAATATCTTTCCATTTTCTAATCCTAATCTCCCTTTCAACCTCCTTTTTCAGAGTACTGTATTTTTTGTTGTAAAGATCTTTTACTTCTTTGGTTAGGTTAATTCCTAAGTATTTAATTTTGCTTGATGCTAATGTGAATGGTATCATATTTCTAAGTTATGTCTTGGTGAGCTCATTATTGGTGTACAGGAATGCTATTGATTTTTGTGCCACTGATCCACTGTGTGGTGCTTTATTACTGAATTTGGTTATTAGTTCTAGGAAATTCTTAGTTTAACTTGTGGGATCAACTATGTAGAGGATCATGTCATCTGCAAATAATAATCTGAGTTTCTTTCCTATATATATCCCTTTTATTTCTTTCTCTTGCTTGATTGCTCTGGCTAATGTTTTGAGAACCATGTTGACCAGGCATGGTGATAGTGAACATTCTTGTCTTGTTCCTGATTTTATAGGAAAAGATTTCAGTTTTACCCTATTTAGTTTGATCTTAGCAATAGCTTTGTCATAAGTGTTAACAGTAGATGTATCAGATTGAAAATGTGGTCCTTCTATATCTATTTTCTTCAAGATTTTTATCATGAAGGATGTTACATTTTGTCAATGTCTTTTTCTTTGCCTGTTGAGACAATCATGTGACTTCTGTTTATGTGCTATATTGCATTTATTGATTTGTGTATGTTGAACCATCCTTGCACCCCTGGAAAGAAGCCTACTTGGTTATAATGTATGATCTCTTTGATGATTTGGTGCATTCTGTTTGCCAGTATCTTGTTGAGCATTTTTGCATGTATGTGCATTAAAGAGGTTGGTCGATAGTTCTCTTTTTTGGTTGACTCCTTGTCTGGTTTTGGAATTGGGCTATACTTGTCTAATCTTTCAGGACCTAAGAATGTGATCTAGATTTGGCCAAGCAGATGCCTCTCCTCAAGACTTGGAATCTTCATCTCATGAAAGGAAAGGACTTGGAAGGAAAGAAGCAATTCTTTCTGGGGAAGACTTACTGTAGTGGTAGGTATGTTAGCGGCAGCATCCAGTAGTCAATGCTGGCAATCATGGCTGTACCACTGTCTTCATTGTCAGACTGGTCCTTTGGAATAATTTTGCCTGTGAGTTTGACTTCCTTACTGGTCTTCATTTCTGCTAATTTGCTGAGCTTGGTACTCAACACCTTCTAGCAACTCTGGGAACAATCATGTACTACTTAATGCATCTGTGTTTTGCTTAAGGCTAAGTTACTTTCTGTTGCTTATATCCAAGCACCCTGGCTAGTCATGCAAGGAGCCACATACCACTGGGGAAATTAGTGTAGAGGAATTTGGGTCTTGGACTAAAAGCAGTAAGCAGTCCAGCTAGAATTTAAGGGATGGTAAACTGTATCTCAGCACAACAGAGCATAACTAGTAAAACAGTGATTTGTCATAATTTGTAAGCCGCTGCCATAGACCAAGATGCAGGGTATGAGAAATTCAAAAGTCATGAGATTAGAGGATTTTTTCCAGTGCTTAAAGAAAGAGAATGCGAAGTTCAAATTCCTGAATTACTGGCCTAGAACCATAGTCCTAAATGGAGAGAATTTCTCTGATTGTGCTAAAGTAATTTCTCACCTCTTGAAGCTTCAGGGCTGCATGATAAGAGTTATATGTTAAGTGTTGTCAAATTACATTAGTTAAGTTTGCAATCTTCCCAGATCTCATCTTTGTTAATAAAGATGTACACTGGGAAATAACGGGATCCAGAAAGCAGAAAGGGAAGTTCAGTTCCATTTGCCATTGTGGTGGTAGAATAACAACTCAAAGTTGTCCATGTCCTAATCCCTGGAACCTATAAATATGTTACATTAGCCCAAGGAAATCTGGACGTGTGAACAAGGCTGATTAAGCCTCTTGAGATGGGGAGATCATACTTGATGTTTCAGGTAGTCCAGATCTAATCACATCAATCCTTCGAAGCCAAGAACCTTTCCCAACTGCGGTCAGAGGGAGGTGTGACCTTGGAAGAAAGACCAAGAGAGATGCAGCATTGAGAGCTTCTCCTTTGGAGAAGTGGGATTCTTAACTGTGAAATAGGGGTGACCTTTAGAGGGTACAAAAGGCAAGCAAATAGATTTTTTTTCCCAAGTGCTGACAGAAAGAAATGGAGCCCTGCCAACCCTAATTTTAGCTCAGTGAGACCCTTGTTGAGTTTCTATGCTATGAAACTGTGAGATAATAAATTCATGTTGCTTTAAGCAACTAAAATTTTGGTAATCTCTTATAGCAATAACAGAAATTATTCCACCAAAGAATTTTCTTTTCCATGTTCTGATAAGGCTGTTCCTTCTTAGGACATATAACTCTCCTATCTAAGGGGTTAACTTGACTAAGGGGTTAACTTTCCATTTATTCTCCTGCCCTCTCATCTACTACTCATTTTCATTAGCCATGTTTGCTATGGTCTAACCATCCTGAATGTACCTGAGCTCATCTTTAGATGTGTAACCAAAGTTAGATCCCAGCATGATCCATAGGCAAAATATTCATACTCAGGAGAATTTCACAAAATAATTTTTTTCTAAACTATCTCAGCTCCAATCCGTAGGATATGTATAGTCATGGTTTCAGATGGGCTAAATTAAGGACAGAAGAATATCCTTTTCAATTAACCTAACCATTCTAAGATGGTGAGAGAGTCAAAATTCAGTTTGCTAGCTTGAACAGGTGAGTGAATATTTATTGATGGCTCACTTGGGTGACTAAGACTTATACTTGACAATTTTGGATAAAATGGAGATGTCACAAATTCCTTGGTAGAGTGCAGTGGAAGGAATATTAAGACTTAGGAATATCAGGAATGTTGGAATGGACTTAACATGTGACTTTCATATGAAATTCCAGAAGATGGCTCCTTCACCAAGGCCTTAGTAAGCATGTCTTTGGATTCACTTTGAGAGGTGCTTTGATGAATTTTTTTCTAGGTCAGGAATGTTATTGGGAGGTTCTATATTTAATATGAGCTTCTGTGTTTCATTGAGAATAGGATGGTCTCTAGAGAGCAAAGGCCAAGTAAAGTCACTTAAACCACAGGGCACATGGTTACCAGAATGTTCCTCAGCATGGCTAATGGATCGTATAATCCCTAGGCCTGAGATAGACTGGCAATTCACTAGCATTCTGCTTGATTTGTATAACAGAAAAAACTCTACATTGATTGAACAGATAAAGAGAGATTTGACTTGGTTCCTCTGATGGAGATCACTCTACCTTGCCAGATTCCCTGATCCAGCACCATTGGAGTAAAGAGGGAGCTGGTGATCTCGATGGTAGATACTGAAGAGAAGATAATGCAGACTGAATCTTTCTACCATCTCTCTGCAAAGGATGCTGTGGCCATTTACTGGGTAATTTGGAATGAGGGAATGTGATTATACTGTTTCTTTGATATTTTTGGCCATAGGCTTTGAGCTAACACCAGTCTGTGGGACTTGTGATCTCTCTGTGGTATACTACTAAGAGTTAAATCTTGTGGGTGTCAGCTGGAAACTATAGCGGGATCTGAATATGCCTAACGATTTAGGTCCAGTCGGACCCTAAATCGTCCCCAGGTTATTTTCTCAGATTGTGAATAAATCACTGAAGCAGGTATTTTTAGCATCAGGAAGAGTTTCCAGACTCTTTTTGATATTAAGGGCCAGGTAAATATTAAATCAAAAGTAAGATAGTAATAGCAAACGGTGGATCAAAGAGAAACTGCATCCTGAGGGAAGTTGGATGATGCGGAGATCCCTTCATCTTGTCTGTCTGGCTTGCACATATATGGATGGGATTTGAAGAAAGGCAGAAGAACATTGCAAAATTATGCAGGTTCTGCCTTCAACTATAGTTGCTATTACTGTGGATGTCTCTGTTCAGTCCTTGATGCTGTCCTTGATGCCTGATATGCAGTTATTAAACTGTCTCCATTATTCACACAACAGATTGCACATACCACCTTGTAAGCTTGCGTGAGATACCACAGGTTGTGAGGTATGTCCTGAATCAGCTGGCTAATTGTGACCATAAATTCTACCTGAGGTTCAAATATGGGCAAGGCTGACAACTGGGACTCAGCCTAAGGAAAATTTCACTTCGGCTTACTACTTTACAATCCAAGACTAGTAATGGCCCTCAGAAGTTGTGGTCAAGGTTAAGACCAGAGAATCTCCCCGAGGAAGGGGCTACACCAGTGCTGAGGGTCAGCTCTACTGCTGTGTCAGAATTCTTGCTGCTCCATAGTTACCTTTATCCACATTCTATGTCTTGTAACCTCTTCAGACCCCTGAAGTTCAGGCCATCATGTCCCACATCACAATCAATGGACTGAGCTCTTTCTCCTATAGTTGGAAGACACAGGCAAGGAAACTAAGAGATGGAATTGGGAACTGTGCTTTTCACTCTTGCACTTGTTTGTTTTGAGATAGGGTCTCACTACATATTTCAGGCTGGCCTTGAATACAGTATGTAGCTCAGGCTAGCCTTGAACACATGGCGATCCTCCTGCCTCAGTGCTGTTATTGTTTTTGGAGTTTAAGAATGAAAAGTATTTTCTTTGATAATCATCATTTTTTTAGCAGGTGCCCAGCAGATGAATCCATTGTTTTGGCTTTCTCACAAACCTTGGTGGAAAGAGGCAGGGGTGGAACCCCCGGCAGGCAGGGCTCAGTAATGTGACCTCCCACAACATCCCATCAGTCAAGCTTACTCTGATAGTACTGAGTCAAGACCAAGTGATACATATGAGAAAGGCGCTAAATAATTCATTCTGGAGGGGACAGCAATAATAGCAACATTCAGCTTGTGAGCAAGAAACTTATAGAAGAGCAAGAAGCAGTGTCTAGAACCCAGGATTGTCTTGGGGTCAGCCACAGTGTCTAGCGTTTACTGGAATATTGGCTGTTCTCCATAGAGTGGCTGGAGACAATGTTGTCGGCTGTAGTTCTAGGTACCTGGCCTCCCTTCCTTCTGACCTGTCTACTGAAGCTGGTTCTTGAGCCTTCTCAGAGAGGTGGAGAGTTTTCCAATATGCTATTTTTTTCTGGTATGGGGTATTGAACCAGGGCCTTCACACTGAGCTACATCTCCACTCCCTTTTGATTTTTTATTATATTTATATTATAATATCTTATTTATATTACTTTCAATTAAGAATCTTTACTCAATGGAGGCATAGAAGAAAAGATGAAGTAATACATTGGAATGAGATGATCAAGAGTCTTCCATACTTATTAAGAAGTGTGAACCTTTGTCTTGAAGGCCAAGAAAACTTACTGGAAGGTTTTAAGCGAAGATAAATGCAGTCAGACAAGATTTGGAATCCTGAAGTCTTCTTCGCAACAGTACCGAGCATAGGCCAGAGAGGGAGAAAAATGGATACAGGAGGCTCCAAAAAGATCCAAGAGAACATCAGATCCCCTGTTCCTAGGTAGGCAGAACCAACATTGTTAAAATGGCCCCTCTCCCAGATCTGATTTGATGCAATCCCAATCAACAGCACTTATCACAGAACTAGAGAAAACCATCCTAAAATTCTTAGAGAACCGGAGGAGACCCAGAATAATAAAAGCAATCTTGGGAAAGCAGGGGGAACCAATAATCCTGGATTTCATGTTATAGTACAAGGCTGCAGTAATAAAAACAGCATGGTACTTGCACAAAAAAAGACGTGTAGAGCAATAGAACAGAATAGAGGATGTACAAACAACCCCAGATACATTCAGGTATCTGAGCTTTGACAAAAGGCCAAGAACATACCCTGGAGGAAAGATAACTTCTTTAATAAATGGTGCTGAGAAAACTGGTTATAGATATGCAGAAGATTGAAGCTAGACCCATTTACTATACTAAAATCAAAATGGATCAAAGATCTAAATATTAAAACAGAAATACTTCATTTGCTGGAAGATAGGTACGACTTTTGAAGCTACAGATGTAGGCAAGGACTTTCTGAACAGAAGCCCAGTTGCTCAAGAAATAACATGAAGACTCAGCAAATGGGATCATAGCAAATCAAAAGGCATCTCAACAGCAAAGGAAACAATCAGCAGAGTGAAAAGACAGTCTGAAGAATGGGAAAAATTTTTTTTTTGCCAGTTACACCTTGGGTAGAAGACTAATATCTACAATATATAAAGAACACAAAAATGTTAGACTCCTTAAAATAAAAGACCGAAGCAAAAAATGGGTAAGTGAAATGAATAGACATTTTGCAAAAGAAGTACAAATGGTCAATAAATACATGAAAAGGTGTTCAACATCTCTGGCCTTTAGAGAAATGGAAATTAAAGCAACACTGAGATTCTATCTTACTACAGAAGGAATGGCTATCATTAAGAAATAAACATTAACAAATGCTGGCAAGGTTGTGATGAAAAAGAAACCCTTCTGCACTGTTGGTGGGAATGTGAACTAGTACAACACTGTGGGAATCAATGTGGCCATTCCTTAAAAAAAAAACAAAAAAAACAAAACAAAAAAACCCCAAAACTAGAAATTCTGCTTGATCCAGCTATTAGCCTACTAGATATCTTCCCCAAAGAGTTACAGACATCATATTATAGTGATACATGTGTACCAATGCTCATAGCAGCACAATTCATAATAGCTAAATCTTGTAAGCAGGCTAGATGAATGGATAAAGAAAACGTGGTATTTACACACAATAGAGTACTTCTCTGCTATAGAGAAGGATAAATTTGAGTCATTTGTAAAAAAATGAATGCACCTTGAAACCATACTGTTAAATGAAATAAATCAGATGCATAGCCTAAAAATGGTACTGTTTCTCTCATATGAGAAACCCAAAGTATGAATAAATTAAAGAGCAAAATAAAAGCTAGATAAAACAAAAAGGGGAGCTAGATCTTTTGCAAAGAGAGGGAGGGAGAGAAGAGGAGGAGGAAGAGGGGAAAGGTATGTAAAAAGAATTAAGATGTGTCATGGGCATGTATCAAAACCCTCAATAAAAGCAGTCATTATGTATTGCAATCATAGTACTAAAAAAAGCCTGGAGAGAGAAATTGTCCAGATACTGATGATGGACTGATGGCAAACAAAACAGTGAAGAATTAAAGTGAGTCTACAATTTCTGACTTGAATGAATAGTTGAAGGGCGGCACCATTAGCTGAGTTAGGAAGGACAAGAGGAGAAGTGGTTTTGGGGGAGAAGAGAGTGCGAGGTGGGTTGAGTCTGCGATGCTCTGATCCAGTTGATGGTGCTTGATTAGCAGCTGAAAACATGGAACGAGGGTTCAGCGGTGAAATGAAGACCATACAAGCCAATTTGGGAGTCAACATCATAGTATTAGGTGAAGCTAAGTAAGTAGAGGATATTCTCAAACAGAGTGCAAAAACAGGGACTTGAGGGATTTAAAGTCCCTACGCTGATATGAACCATGTATTGGTTAGGACCATGGTGGTGAAACTTTTAGAGGCTGAGTACCCAAATTGCAACCCAAATCCCACTTATATATCACAAAGTGCCAACACTGCCCCTGTGTGCACGGTTACCTGATGCTCGGCTGCTGGGCTGATGCAGGGGTGACTCGGCTTACACGAGGACGGAGCGGGCTCTGTGTGCCCACTGCGGCATGTGTACCAACGGTTCACCACCACTGGGTTAGGACTTTCTACACGAGGCTGTACGTGCCCACAGGAGCATGATGGACGAGTACAGGAGAAAGGATATCGCAGAGTCCTCCTTCCTCAATACAATGGCTTGGAGGCACGTTCCTCCCTGTGTATCAGAGTTCCTGGCGGGATCGACCTCAGTTCCTCACAGAGAAACTGCTTGATTGTGCATTACTGTCTTTCTGCACTTCTCTGTCCTCTTCCTATTCCCCTAGAGGTCCTTCTTGGGATCATCTCCCAGACAAACTACTTGCACTCCCGTGGCTGCCTCAGGATCTGCTTCCGGGAGAGTCCACGCTAAGATGGCCTCTTCTTTCTCCCAGACTTTTTTTTTCTCATCTGCTGCCATATATTCTGTCTTATCCTATGCCATCTTTGCTCACTGCTCCCCACCTGTAATCTCCTGAAACAGGCACGGAATTATAAATACAGTCCCTCGATGCGAGAGACACAAAGGGGTAATGGACACCTAGATAAAAAGTCCCTCATCTTTCAGGAAGACAGCCATAATGATAATCATATTTTGTATTTACTAAAATCTTTCCTTCTAAGGAGTTCAAAGTGTTCTTTGTGTGGCCCTGTGTGAGAGAGCAGTGCTTGGTTTCTAGCACAGCTGTCAGTCTGGTGAAGTATAAATGATGTGAAACTGGGCTTTAGAAATCACTTCATTTCCCCTTCCAATGGCCTTGAACTCTAGAGCCTGGGTCCCTCCCTGCTGCCCTATTTTGGGTTTCAGGCCCCCTACTCCTTCCCATTGTGACTTGTCAACCTCAGTTTAGGAGTGGTATTAATATTATTATTTATTAATATGGCATTAATATGGTGTTATTTTCTCCAGAAATATTGGCATTTTCATAAGATACGTTTACAAAACAGAAAATTTCCTTGATGAAATTGAATTGCAAGATCTTACGCATTTAAGAACTCTGGTCAAAGACAGTGTAAGGCCTTTGGTCATCTAGATGATTTCAAATCGACCGGTGGGGGATCTAGTAAGGTGAAAATGTCAGCTGATGGAGCTTCAGTCCTTTCTGTTTCAGAGACAAAGGAAAAACATAAATCAATGATGGGATTTCATGGAAAAGGCTCTGTGCATTTTATTATCCGGGATGAGTTAAGCTCGTGTGTTTCCACCAAGCTTCGCTGAGCTTAGTACCCCTCCCTCTTCCCTGTGGGGTGTGTTCCCAGACCCTCCGTGGTACCGGAACTGATCTGCGCGCTGCGCTTCCCCTTGTACATTCACCCAGCGCCTTCTGCATCTTAAGTAAGCATGTGACTTTTGCAGCATAAGGGTCACCAGCAAAACTAGCAGAGTTCCGCTGTGGAGGGAAATCCTGGCTGGCTGCACAGAAGCATGGACTCTGCAGGAGCGGTCTCCGGGACAGCGCCCTGCCTCGGCCCGGGAAGAGTGCGCGGGCGGGCGGACCGAGCAGAGCGGGGAGCCAGCTTTCCTCGTGCTTCACTCAACAGCGTGCTGCTTCAGATTTAGGAAGCGTTCAGGTCTGGAATTTTCCATTTAGTGTTTTGGAAGCCTGGCTGACCTTGGGCACGTGAAGCCGCAGGAACAAGCGGGCGAGGAGGGGCCTGCGGTCTGGACTGTGGAAAACTCTCGTGGGGGGAGAGTGCAGAAGAGCGAGCATGTCTCCGCTCTTCACTGAGCATCTCTTCAGGTCTGGCGGAGGCCTGCTTGCTGCGGCTCCGGGAATGGGCTCCAGAAATGGGCTCCAGAGTCCCTCCCTGCAAGAAAAGCGCAGACCGGGTCCGAGGGGGGCACAGAACATCTGCTGGGGGAAGGGAAACGCTGGGCTTCCCATCAGGAGAGCTTCCCGAGGGCGCCTCCTTTTCTTGCACCCACAACTCACAGTGAAAGCGTGCTGTACTGTAGAGGGTAAAATCAACACTTTCTTCCGCAACCTCTTTTCAAAAATAATACTGGTGAGAGGATATAAAGTTCTCCCCAGACACGTCTCCCTTAAAAATGTACTCCGCCGAAGAAAGACACTGATTGCAAAAGTAGCACGAATACATTGTTTTCCTTACCCCTTCCCAAATATGAAACATCAGCTTCAGGAAAAAAATATTGTGCCGACAGCTTAGCAACACAACCAACTTCAAACTGGAGAGGGAATTTCCCTGCTTGGGAAGGGGCGTTGCGTCTTTGCCGGGCACAGCTGAGCCCTTCTGTTAACGCGAGCGTTCAACGTCAAACGCTGCCTCTCTGGACTGGCACAGACGCTTCGTTAGTCCAGTGCCCCGGGATGGACTCTGCAGATTTGTTTTCAGAGTGCTTGAAAGCTAGCGAAGCAGCCACTCCGTGTTGGGGCTTTCTGCAGCCTCAGATCTTCCCTGACCAAATTGATTCAAACTCTATGAAAAAAAGACGTAATTTTTTTCCGGTGAACATAACAACTATTTCCATAAAGAGGTCCAGATGTTTAATTTTTCCAAAAGAAATTTTAACAAAAACAAAATAAAAGTAACTGAAGAAGGATCATTTTTCCATTGACTTCTTAACCCAAACGGGACAGATTGGGCCAGTTAAAACCAGATTCGCGTCCCCCAAGCGCCCCTTCGTCCATCTCTCCTGTCTCTGCCTCCACACAGGTGCCTCCCCAGGATGCTGCTGGCCAGACACTTGAAGCCTCTGCGTTTAATTTCGAGAAGCTGTTTTGGGAGTCCAGCTGTGGACAACCGTAGGTTGTCAGACTTTCTCAGCAAACCTCTGGGACACAACACCGTGTCATCAGCTCGAGCTACATTTTCCTGTCAGTTAGGAAATTCCCTCTTCCAGTGGCTTGCAGAAACAGAGGCAGCCCCAGAAAGAAGAGGTTTCAAATGGGTGTTGACCTGCTCGTATCTCTCCTGACAGGAAGGGCTTGTATGGAGAGATGAGGATTAACTGGGCTAAATGACCAGAGCGGGAAGTGGTAGTTTAAAATAGCATCGACCGGTCAGAAAGTCGTGCTTTGCAGTTTTTATTTCTCTCTAAAGTGTTTTGAAGCCTGAGCCTAGAAGGAATTTCTCTGCTTGAAGTTTCTAAACCTGCTTGTGATTTTTATTACGACAAATCTCTGTGGAAATACTGAAGATTGCAGGCCTCTCTGTGAGCAGTAAGATACCTGGACACCTACCTGGGCCTCCCTGCCATCCAGCACCATAAAAATAAGAGATGCCTGTGGGTGTCCCCTAGCTTGTTTGGTTAATGCAATGGCTCATAGCTAAAATGCCAGTTTAACCACCAGTTTGTTTTCCTGGTGTTTGGTTTATACATAAACATGAGTGGGAAGGGACCAACATTTTTTTTAAGTACAAATTTTATTTTTATTACTGCTGCTTTGTTTTTTGTTTCAAAGGGATGGCAGGGACTCAGGGTACAACAGCTGTACTCAGCCCAGCTGGAAGGTCCCAGATTTTGAACTTCTATTTCTTAAAAAGGGGTTGTGTGTTGAACATTCAAGTGTTGTTAACCATCTCAATTTTATTTTCCTTAAAGCTTTTTGCACAGCAGAATCCAAGACCACCTCCAGGTCAGACAGATGGGAAGGTTGGGACTGAGGACTGGCAGAGGTAATTTGGACCAGGATGTTGCATGAGGCATTGAGCTGTGTCTCAGTCCGTTTTATGCTGCTGTGATAGAATACCAGAGTGGGTAACTTATAAATGATAGGAGTGACTCGAAGCTCATGGTTCTGGGGGCGGGACGTTCATATCAAAGTGCTGCTGCCTGGTGAGGACCTTCTTGCTGTGTGATAACATGGCCGAAGGCATCGTGTGGAGTGAGCACAAAAACCAGGTCTCTGCTATTGTACTCATACAGCCGCTAATCCCATCCCAGGGACTTCACCTCCAAATACCATTCACATATAACTTTGGGGATTAAACTTCTAATGCGTAGGTTTTGGCAAACACATTCAAACCTTAGTAAACTACTATCCCCAAGACTCTTTACACTCTTACTATTCAAGGCAAGTTGAGGCGTTGCTGTGGCTCCGCTTGGCTTCTCCTAGCTCGTGAATTCCATCCCTCCACAGTCCAGCTCTGTCTGGGCTTACTGTGCTCTGTCCATCAGAAGTAAGAAAACAAAGTAAGCATTTGCTACAGACTGACCCGCATCTTAGATGACAAAATGATTGCAATGATTCATGGATCTTCCTAAGGAAAAACCAAACAATATCTGTATTACTTCCCAAGGACATTTGATCTTTTCAAAAAGATCAGGCACAGGCCTGACTGTGGTCAAAAGCTAATCCCCGAAGTGGACCTGGAATGAGATAGGTTTTTTTTTTTGATATGTGTTGAGCAGGCATTGAATTCTCTTCCTTGTTCTATGTTTATTTAATATTTTTATGTCAACTGTTTTATCAAATCAAAAAGCAGTGTGCTTTTGAGTGGCAGAAACAAAAAAACGGTTTATGAGGTTATTTAGAACCAGGTTAAAAAAAAAAAAGAACCAAGTGGAATAATTTGGTAACATCTTAGAGGATTGATTTTTCAAAATGATCTTAACATTTCTCCTAGAGAAGAAGGAAAGCAGGTTCCTTTGGTCCAGATGGGTTCTAACTGGAAATTCTGGCCTAAGCACAAGATAATTTGTCTTTTCTTTTCTTTTTTCTTTTTTTTGGTAAGAAAGTATTTAATTTAAATTTTTATTTTAACTGGCACATACAAATAGAAAAAATTTTGCATATTTATTGAGTACCAGCTGACATTTCAATACACATCCAAGGATATTCTTGATCGTACATTGCTATGTGTGGAGGCAGGAAGGTTTAAACCAGGATGTCACATGTTAGGAAAAAGACAAAGCTGAGAGGGGGTGTCTTAGTGAGTTGTACTCTTGGAACAGCTGGGAAATCAGGGAAAAATTGATGCACACGCTAATGAGATTTGGTCAGAATGAGTGTAACAAAGAATAAGTAACAAAGTTAAGAAAGAGCCTGGATGGTGAGAAGACTGGCAGCAGCATTTTACGGGGTAGTAGTGGTTTTGGGTGTGGTCCAGGAGAAAGCCATTAAATGCCCCAACTTGGTGTGATGTCTCTTACATTTGCTTCTAGGAAAAACAGACTGGAAAATCAATTAAGAATAAAAGGAAGATGAAAAAATAAACCAAGATCTAGAGAAGAAGGGAAATAACAGAGATTACAGTTAGAAAGTAGCTCGTCCCTAAAAACATCTTATATCAGGCAAGTGATTTGCTAGGAGTACGATTGAACTTCCAGAGTAAGTACTTTCCATTTCCCTGCCTGCATGAATGTACTATAAAGCTAGAGTCCTGAGTACTAAAGAATCTGAAGGTAAGCTATTTAATAACTGCCCTGGAGGGAAGTGACTTATCTTGTATTTTATTTTATTCATTTGATTTTGGGCGTAGAATTTTTTTTGACATGCAAAAGCTGTCCATAATTAATGTATGTAATTGATGAATCTGGAGACCAGTACACACCCATGAAAACATTACCATAATTTGTGCCACAAATAAATCTATCACCTCTAAATGTTTCCTCCTGCTCTTATTCACTGTAATTATTACTATTTATGATCAGATCTATCCTCTTAGGAAGCTAGCAAAAGTATCTAACAGAGTAGTCTAACTCTAGGCCCATGATGGGAAACCCATGACAAGTCATCATGTTGTTTTTTCTAAACTAAAACATCAATATTCAGGTTTAATTGCCGTGTTGGCACTTTGCGATAAATAAGTGGGTTTTGGGTTGCAGTTTGAGTGCTGTCTAAAAGGTTCGCCATCGCTGTTCTGGGCCTCATGCTGTGAAGGAGATCTCCAGGGCTCACTCCTCTGTGTGACTGAAACATTGTACCTATGACCGACACCTCCCTGTTTCTCCCTCCCTCCAGCCTCTGACAGCCGCCATTCTGCTCTCTGGTTCTATGAGTGTGACTCTTTTTGATCAATCATTCACTTGATTTTTATAGAGCTTTTTCTCTAGGATACTGAGTAGGAACTCTACTCAAGACAGATACAGGACACATCAGGAAAGCTAAATTCCACTTGCTCTTAGGCTCCGGGCCCAGGTCTGGGGCCACAACACTGGAAGGGACCCCGTGGCTGCCTGGAGGTGGATGAGACTGGCCTGCTGCCTTGTCCACTTGTTTGCGTATTGCCCGTACCCGCCTGTGGGTGACTAGAGCAGAGTTGAATGAACCCCGAGATCACCAGCAGGTGATGCCGCCTGCAAGAGAACATAGAAGTAAAAAAATATTCAGCAGGCACAATCAGCAGAATTGGATGACACACATCCAGCACCTTGTACAGCGGCTGGACGGTAGTGCCCTGGTTGGACTGCACTGCGGAACTGGAGGGTGTGTGTGTGTGTGTGTGTGTGTGTGTGTGTGTGTGTGTGTGGCGGTTCATCTGCTACGGGCAATTAGAATTCACAATGCGCCTTTGCTGAAAAGTAGCTCTGGTGAGCCCTGCTGTGTGACTGTTTGTTGTTAAGGACCCAAACACATGGAAGTTGTTTCCCGTATTTCTTCATAACTTTAGAAAACATAAGAGTTGTTTTTGTTTTCCATATTTATTAAGTAAGGTGCATACAAGGGAGAAAGTTTTGATTGACGGTATCTCTACTCAGTCTGAACATCTGTCTACCACATTTCCTATTTAATCTCAAAGTACTTGTTAGGGGAAAAGGACATTTAAGTGAAAGCAAAGCTGTGTTGCTCTATCTCCTTCTGCGAAACCAGCTGGGAGATGGTTTCCTGAATTGGGAAGGATCTCACTCTCCAGCTGGGTGATTTATGATTCTGTTAGTTGCATCTGTTTATTTTGCTTGCAGCCAATTCATGTTGGTTTTAAAGAAATATAAGTGTAGCAAGAGAGGAAATATTGAGATGGCAGAGGAAGGAAGACTCTGGGATATGGTAAGGGTGAGAAGAATTTAGAAAAACAGAAGCTCATCTGGATCTAAAGGGGAAAAGCCTACTCAAAATACAAAGACCAGAAGGGCAAGGAAGTAAGAAGAGAGGGAAATGGAGTGACAAGTTTTGCAAAACCTTGTTGAACCGGGCCTGAATCTCGTCCAAATCGACCCCTGCTCTCGTCCAAGTACTGTCCAGCCCCTTTACAGTTTGTAAGATGTGATGGAACCGCGGGCCAAAGTGGTGTGGCCGGAGGCCATCAGTCTTAGGGAAGCATCTTGCCAGTGGGGCGATGTGGGAAGACTGAGTGCCAAGGTGGTCAGACTCTGGTCTCCAGTGCTATGTGATGAAGGCTAAGTGACAGATGGATATCCACTTAACTGCCGATTCCATGTCTCCACACCCTGTTATCATCATTCAGCTGCTTGGTAGAAGGCATATTTTGCCAAAAAATATGTTTTATGTTACTTTAATATTTTAGGTTCTTGGTCATTAAACAACTTCCTTTTCCTCCTGGGTCAATGTCAAGGTAAAAGCTTGAGATGGTGCCATTGCAGAGCTGTCCATCTAGCAACTCCCCAGAGATTCCAGATGACATTTGGGGAAACTGCCAAGGTGATGTACTGACCCTGGAAACAAGGAAGAAATTTCTGCAGAGACTTATCTGAAGCCAAAGACGCTTTTGTGGACTTCAGACTTCTTTCTCTGTCTCTGTCTCTCTCTCTCTCTCTCTCTCTCTCTCTCTCCCCCCTACACACACACTTGTCTCTACTTGCGAGTAAGCTGGTATTGTACTTGTTCCAGTCTGTCTGTTTTCTATATTTTTGCTTGTAGGAGCTCAACAAATCCTTAGCCATTTGGGTGAGAGATTAAAGGGCTGTAAGAAATACAGGAAGAATGCCAGCTGGTAACTGGGAGGTTAAAAATTACAAGTAGCACCATCCTTATGAACACTGTCATTCCTTTGGAACTTTTTCTGGTAAAAAGAAAGCAAAATAAAACAAAATAAAAATGGTGCATTTGGTTGTTTCTTATTTATGACCTTTTTCAAAGTATTTTTTAAAATTTATGACCTTTGAAACATTAAAACCTATCTAATCTATGTAAACACAGAGTCAGAAAGGACTTTGGAAATTGAGAGCCAGGATATTCATACATAGTCTTTAGTCAGTTGCAAGCATTGCAAGAAATTTTAAGTCACTCAGTGCTGTGCAGGAAGAAACTGAAGTATCAAGGGCCCTGAGCATGTGAGTTTGAGTGGACCATGGGTTCTCCTCATGGCCTGCAGCCTTATTTACCATCAGAGAGAAAAAGCAATCCCCAGTTCAGTGAGAAGGGTGGTGGTCCTTCCATGAAGGCCAATGACTGGGATAATTTTCATAGTTAATAAGGGGCTCGTGCCCCAGGCTGAGGAAGCTTCATTTGTCACCATCCTGAACCTGTTCTTTCTTTGCCCTTCCCTCTGCCTCACTCTCTCATTCCTCCTCCACCCTGAAATGTTCGTTTAACATCTGTTTGTGTCCAGCCTGAGTAGGTACAGGGACTACAGCTGTGAATCAGCATATGGAGATTCACTATGTAGAATCAGCATAAGGAGACTGCATATGGAGACCTTATAGAACTGTCTGCAATTCCGGGACTTTATTCACATGTTCTTAACCCATAAAAATGTCCCATGTATATAATGTCTCCTCTTTAAATTACTCATTCTTAGAGGACTATTATTCTTTTATATATAAGATCTGGCCAAAATAAACGTTACAAAACCTGGTTAACTAGTATAATAATGCTAGTACTTCTCATAATAGACAAATTTGAACTCTATGGGAAGTTCATTGTAAGTATGAATTGCTGTCATGTCAAGTAAAAGAGAAAAAGAAATTTTTATTTAGAATAAATATAAAGGTATATTCTAACCGTCTTTCCTTTCAACAGATATGTTTTGGGTAATTTCCAGCACCTTTGGAGGACTGTCTGGCGAGTTGTGTGTGTGCTTATTTTTAAGCAGTTCCAACACAAGGCTGGTGCCCCCGAGGGGAGCATTCCAAGAAGAGCCTCCATCTTGGAGAGAAGAAAGCATAATTTTTGGGCGACACCCTGTCTATTTTAAATCATTGGAGAAGGGAAAAATATTTGTCTCCAAGACCGTAATTTTCCAGATGATGCCATATTGTTGCACAGTTGCCATACCATGAGGAACAGCATTCTTGTGGTTTCTGCACTGGAAATCCTGTAAGAATGCTATTCCTGGCATCTTTTCATTATAAGGCCCCATGAGTATGGGGCACAGACAGGCCAACCAGATACAGTCTGAGGTCTCTGAGCATTTTAGAAAAGTCCCTTCCACACAGCACTTTTTATGGGACTTCTCAGCATATGAGGTGTTGAGTGGGATGGATGATGAGGAGTAGGAGTGGAAACATTAGTCCAGATCAAATCCCAGAGCAGCGGTCTGGTCAGACATCCGGACTTTCATGTGATTATTCTCTCATGAAAATCATTTTGAATCTCCAATTTTGTCTTTTAGTACATGGTATAAATATCTCTTTTCGAAATTAAATTTTGATAGGTTGGGACCACAACTGAGTATGCATTCTAATAAAAATAAAAGTGACTCAATGGTGGACTGATATTCAATAGTAGTTTTTCAGTTGGAGTTCGGTACCCATGAAACTTGAGTTGAATACCGTGTTTAACAAGTAATGACTCGGTTTAAAAAAATGATACAGTACTCAAAAAATGATCTTAATTGGCTTTATTTTCAATTGAAAAATCAGGCGACATTTTAGTCTGTAAAACAGGATGAATATTCTCTAGAAAACTCTCTTTTTTGAAAGAAGAAAATCATAATGTTTTTTAAGACTTAGGCTACATTTGCCCAGGTAAGCATCTCACACAGGGAGTTACCTTACTACGCCGCCTTTGAATAGCAGCTTCGAGAAATACTTTCAAATTGTATGCAGTAATAAAGAAGGCACAGCACTTTCTAAAAGACCATTCAATGCCTGAGTATATTAATGTGTGTTTATATGTGTGCACGCGTGAGTTTTGACATTACCAGAATTTGAAAATCCTCCCTGAGCCGTTCTGACATTACAGAGTAGAACTCAATTGAGTGAACCCGTTGCTGGAAAAAGAAATGTTAAGCCCCATTCACAGCAGGATACAAGACTTTCTGCCAAGTGTTCTTCAAAGAGACCTCCTCTTCTCTCTCTCTCTCTCTCTCCTTCCTATTTCTTTCCTCTCTCTCTGGCAATTCAATAGCAAAAAAAGAAAAAGGAACCATCCAGGTTCAAGAGCCAAACTTCCCCTTCCTCTTGGGTCCTGCTGTGGGCAGGGGAGGAGACGATGCTCTCAGTCCCCAGGGCAGGGGGGGGATTTCCGGTTTCTCTGGCCCTCTCAGGGAGCCGTGTCGACTGACACTATGGTGTCCCCGGAACTGAGCAAACTGACGAACTGACACAGAGTGCTGAGGCGGGGTGAGCAGCCCAGAGGCCCCAGGCCCCATCTAGGTTTGATGCTTACTTCATCTCTTGAAGCAAATAATCTCGAAATGGAAAAATCCTTCTCTTTGGACTGTGGAGAGGGTGGTCTCTCTCCATTAGGCAATTCTTTGCAAGTAAGAAAAATGTCAGTTGTTTTTATTAGTAAAAATAATGGAATCAAGACATTTTAAATGCTGGATTAGTAAGAGATCCTTGTGGACTCCCAACTTCCACTAGCTGATGGAAGAGAGATATCATGTACAGCAGAGCTCCTGGTTGTCATTTGAAGCTTCGCTGAACCTTTAGAAAAAGGTGGAAGATATTTTTGGAAATTTCTATAGTTACAGGGAGGAAGATGGTAAATTGAAATGTAAAAAGGTGTTAAGAGAGTTGGGAAAATGGAACTCGTGGATTTCCTTTTCAGCTTTCATGAGTTAGCTAAAGCTACAAGTAGTTTTGAGAAGCGATTAGAGACCGAGCCTGGGCAAGGAGCAGCCCTTGCAGGGTCGGGCGGGGCAGGGCTCCTGGAGGCCTGAGGCTGCAGGGGAAAGATACCAGCAGAGCCTCCATGCTGCTGTGGCCGGCTCTCAGCACACAGAGGGCCCTGAGAAGAGGGAGAGCTAAGGGGCCTTATTTTGTTTGTTCGGTACTGGAGGTTAGAACGAGGGAGACTGGGCTCCACCCTAGCCCTTTCATTTTATTTTGAGACGATGTCTTTCTAAATTGTTCAGCCTGACCTTGAACTTGCAATCCTTTGCCTTAGCCTTCTAGCAAACAGGCATGTGCTGCCCGCCTAAGAAGTACTTTGGGTGGGAATACTTTGGTCCCTCAGGGCCTCTCACACACTACAGTCCACCTAGTTTGTGGGCAAAGATAATTGCTCTGTTCTGTTTTCGTTGCATCCCTTATTCTCCCTGCTCTGCTTGGCTCCCAGGCTGTTACAACCCCAGAAGACAGATCCGCACGGAAGCCTGGAGGAAAGAGCAGAGAGTGTCCTGTGTAGAATCTCCAGATGCCGTCAAGCTTCAGCCTGACTTCCGTTTGGAAGTTCGTTTGGTTAAGCCTATTTCCTTTAATATCCTAGACAATATAATCATTTGCATGGCTGATCAGAAAGAAATGACAGACTTTGATGAAAATATGTTTCAATTAAAGTCAGAGAAGGAAGAGCCTATCACGATTATAAGCTATTATTAGCCAGCTGGGCAAGCACATGTACTCTCCCTGCTGGTTGGCCATCTGGAGAGTTTTCAAGAATTAACCAGAAGAGTTAGCGAGAAGGTCTGTGGTCACACAGGAATTTGCTACGTATCGTGCAGGCTTTTCTGAAACTAGATTTGTTTTAGGGGAAAATGTAAGACTGGATTAATGTCACATGTGAGCATTGATACCTTGATCTCAGCTATATCTACAGGCCTCAATTTAGATGTACGTTGCATTGGACAGTGCTTCTGAAATATTTCACCAAAATATTACAAAACATTGAAAGAAAAAGTAGAATTTAATGAGAGAGAATTGGCCGATGCATTTCTGGTTCAGCTCTCAAAATGTAAAAACTAAGTACAATAGTTAATGATCTTTTGGTAGCTCGTGGGAGCAATATTGTGAACACATTTTTACTTTCTTGCAAGTCTCAGACTTGATACAAAACTTTAAAAAAGACATCTAAAAAAGAAAAAAAAAGAAAAGAAAACAGTACAAATCAAAGACACTCCTTACCTGGCATGATAGTGCATGCCTGTAATTCCAGATCAGCTAATTTGGAGACTGAGGCAGGAGGATCACAAGCGCAAGTCCACCCTTGATGAGAGATTTAGTGCCAGCCTGTTTCAAAATCTAAAAAGTGGTGGGGATGTAGCTCAGTGCTCCCTGGGTTCAATCCCCATTACTGGGTGGGAGTTTGATTCCCAGAAGTATTTATGTGGTCTTAGCGTGTACAATATTTTTCTGAAACTACTAAATAATCTTCCAGGAAAGAATCATTTCTTACTGGGGAAGCTTAGTGCTGTATACTCTGGGTTTTGACAAAATTAGACCAATCTGTTTAGATTTAATAATTTTTGCTCATTTAACAAGTCAGAACAAGCAAAATCTGGCAAAAGATGTAGAGTTTTCATTATGACAAATTCCTAGAGTACAAAGCACTCCCTTTTTGCACCCATGGACTGATTTTTCTTATTGAGGGGATATGTTTGTTTCCAAACAAAACAATTTGATTCATTTCATTAATTAAAGTTTTAGAAAACCCAAACATTTATCTTTCCCATGCAGCCTTTCACAAACTGAGGAATATGCAAGGATTTAATTATAATGGAGGGGTGATCAAGCCCTTTTTCTGTTACAGTACAATTAAGTACCTGCCAAACTCAGGCAACCCTTAATTTTCCTGGAGTGAAAGTGGTTGATGAACTCAAAACTAATCCTACCCTTAAGGCTTTCTTTGTGGAGCCCTGTAATTATAAATAAAGGTTCATCCAAATTTAGACTTTTTTTTTCTTCTGGAGACATTTTTACCTTGACAAAGCCATAAGAGTTTATACTTGGTGTTGTTGGCCAACAGATGCCCGGAGATGGGCCCCATTAGCAGTTGCCGTCCATGGCCGCGGCACTCAAATTTGGTCAGGGGCCAGCAGCACCAGCCCCTCCCGAAGGCTTGAAAAACAGAATTTCAGGTCCTTACCAGACCCGTGGAAATCAGCATTTGCAATTTGTTAAGAACTCCAAGTGTTCTGAATGCATATGCAGGTTTCAGAAACACTGGCTTATAAAGTGGAAAAAGTTGTTCAAAAGGTAAATATTAAAGTAAACATTAAATTGACCCTGTTCTTAGAGGAAGAAAATTTTGTAAATTAAAGAGCAGTCAGTTTTATTTCTCAGATCATAAACTTTAGGCAATTAGTGTTGCCAGAAGGATGTTTGGAAGCTTGCTTCTACCTGTAGGAGATCCATGAGAATTGGCTGGGTCTTGTATTCTGAAATATCTTTTACTGTTTCCTAGTGTGAATAAGGAGCAAAATCTTTGGTCTACAGGCAAGTCTCTTAGGGATTTTTCTCACAGCAAGTTTAACTTTCAAGCAAGAGTATCTGGCTGAAAATAATTGCTAAGTATTTTTTGAATGAATTAATGAACACATTCAGGTTATAGCTGGTTTTATGAAATGCATATAAGACATCCCCCCCTTTCCTCAGGCTAACAAATCATTTGTGACACCTCCATTCTGAGGCTATTTTATGATTATTTCTCTCTCTCTTACTATGCTGTGAATTATGCAGGGTGTCTTAGTTTTCCAGAGTCTCGTATAGAGCTCGGGATGTTTGGTTTCTCCATAATGTGTGTGTTTTTAAAATTGTGGTAAAATATGCATAACATAAACTTGACCATTTTAACCATTTTCAAGTGTGCAGTTCAGCAGCATTAAGTATATTAATGTTTGCAACGATCATCACTCGATCTAAGGGGCCTTTTTCACCTTGCAAAACTGAAACTCTGCAGCCATTAAACTGTAACCCCCCATTTTGATTTTCCCAGCCCCTGGCGACCACCACCTACTTTGTCTTGGGTAGGTGAATTCAATGGCTCGGGTACCGCATGTAAGTGGGATCATGTGGTATTTGTCCTTCTCTGCCCAGCTCATTTTCTTCACTCATGACCCCACCGTTCGTCCACGTTGTAGTGTGTGTTATAATTGCCCTTCCTGTCAAGGCTGAATAGTGTTTCATTGTATGCCCCACATTTTGTTTATTCTTTCATCAGTTGATGGACACTTGGGTTGCTTCCACATTTTGGCTATCGTGAATCATGGTGCTAAGGGTGGACAAGTATGTGTTAGAATCTGTGTTTTCAGTTCTTTAGGATCTATCCCTAGGGTGGAATTTCTATTTTTAATTCTTTGAGGAATACTGCTTTCCATAGCAGCTGTATCATTTTATATTCCCACCATCAGTGCACAAGAACTTCAACTTCTCCACTTCCTTCCTAGTCCTCACTATTATTATTGTTGTTATTTTATAATAGTCATCTTAATGGGTGTGACATAGTATCTCACAGTGGTTTTGATTGTCATTGCCCTAACGTTAATATCTTTTCATGTACTTCTCGTTCATTTGTGTATCTTCTTTGGAGAAATGTCTATTTAAGTCCTTTGATGATTCTTTAGTCATTTTTGGGGGAGTCATTGAATTGCAAGAGTTCTTTATATATTCTGGATATGAATCTCTTCTTAAGAGATGATTTCTCAAATATTTTATGCCATTCTGTGGGTTGCTTTTTCACTGTTGATAGTGTGTTTTGCACAGATGTTTTTATTTTTATTGTTATTTATTTATTCTGCTGGGGATTGAACCCAGGTCTTGCAAATGCGAGGCAAGTGCTCTTTCACTGAACTGCACCCCAGTCCAGTTTTTTTTTTTTTTTTTTTGTGGTGCCGGGGATCGAACTCAGGCCCTTGTGCTTGCAAGGCAAGCACTCTAATCACTGAGCTAAATCCCCAGCCCCCCAGTCCAGTTTTTAATTTTGAAGTAGTTCAATTTTTGTTTTGTTGCTTATGTTTTTAGTTTTATACCCAAGAAATTATCATGAAATCTTACGTCATAAAAACTTCCCCCATATTTTTGTCTAATAGTTTTAGGTCTTGCGTTTGAATCTTTGATCCATTTTAACTTATTTTTGTATAAGGTGTGAGGTATGGGTCCAACTTCATTCTTTCGCATGTGGGTACAGTTTTTCCGGAACCATTTGTTGAAAATACTGTCTTTTCTCATTGAAAAGTTTTGGCAACTTTGTTGAAAATCATTTGACCATACATGCAAGAGTTTATTTCTGAGCTCTGTATTCTGTTCCAGATACAGATATAGCTATAGCTATAGATATAGATATAAATATAGATGTATTTCAAACAATTTTAAAAAGGTGGTAGAAGAGGGAATAGGAAGTTAGATGAGAGAAAGGGAAATCTTCCCTCTTCTGTGCATTAAGCTTGTTTTTAAGTTTCCTGGCAACTGAGTAAAGAGGGAAATATAGTAAGGCAAAGCAGCATCTCAGTGCCCAATAAGGGGAAAGAGTCTCCCTTGCTTATCACGGCAGAAATTGCACTTGCCTTTCATCCCTGCGTCAAACTCTGTCAGTCTTGATGGCTAGGTCCATTGAGCTTCATAACTGAAGCTGTCTTTTTTTTTTTTTTAAATCAATACTGGGAAAGGGTTTCCATTTACAGAGAAATAAGGGACTCAGAATAAGAACAGTCATATAATCTCAAACCACACTACCATGACTACTATTTTATCAGCCACTGAAATTTACTCCTAATAATGTCCCTATCAGATGAATACAGAATCACACTTTTTATATTTTCCATCAAGATGTAGTGTACTAGAGCTGAAAGTAGAGTTTCTGAGTCCCTGCTTCCATCCACTTTGTGATGCCTTCATTGCTGAGTTGTGATTTCTGAGTGGCATCTCTACAGTATACCTGGCCTTCTACCTTGTCCCCTCTATCTATATCCTTACTCTGGCCTCCTAGCTACTCTTCCAAATCTGCTCCAAACTCAGCCTGTCTTGCTTCTGCCCTTCCCCATTCTGGGCCCACATCCCAGTTCCAGAATTACAGTTCTTGATGGACCTTTTACCTTTGGGCTGACATCTTCATGGATTTCTACTTCGTATCTGTCATCACTGTGGCACATTGTTATTAAATTTGTTTCTATTCTGGCCCCTTGGGCTGACTACTTGCCTAAACTGTGTTATGTACCAGGTCTCTGTAGAAACACTCCTGTTACAGTCACTCCTTTCGGGTGCTAGTTTGCCTCTGTCTCTTATTTGCCTTGAGAAAACTGCCACAGTGTGCTAATGAGCTGCAAAAAATGGCAGAAGTATTCTCGTTCTTTTCATATAGAGGGCATTGCTGAAAACCAAAGGGGTGATGACAGACTGATCCTTGGTGCCACAGTCTGGGCCCTCTAGGAGGTGGGCTGTGAGAAAGCGTGCTGAGGGACTTTCTGGGCTGTGCCTTCTGGATGGACATCTGTGGATGGGAGCGGAGGAGGCCAAGCTGAGGAGAGGGAGAAGGGGAACGTGCGCAGGCCCAGCAGCTTCACCCAACCACCTTAGGGAGTGCTAGAGTTAAAATGGCTTGTGGAGAACGCCAGACTTTATCTCTCTGCCTCAAACAGTCCCTGCTTGTGGCTGCTCCTGAGAGAGGAGGCCAGACTAGGGTCTGGAGCTGAGGCCAATTTCTGAAGCAATTGATGGCAGGAGGCTGTTTGGTGATAGGACTCCCAATAGTGGACAGGAAGAACCTCAGCGGTGAATCTTTGTGTCCAGTACACTTTGGAAGGAACTGGTGCTATACTGTTCAGGTCGTGTAGTTTCTAGAAATTCTACTTGGCACAGGGCTGGAATTCAGATAAAGAGACAAGAGAAATGTCCCTTATCCTCTAGAATACAGACAATCACAGAGATACTCTTTTGGCTGGGGCTGGAAAACAAACAAAATTAGAGATCGAATTTACTAGGGAATGCCAAAACGATGAATACCAAAGGGCTTCATATGCTTAGCTATCAGGGACATAGGTAAAGGAATTACGGTTGGCTATATGAGTGATTTTTTATTTTTATTTTCTGAAGTGTGGGGATTGAACCTAGGGCCTCACACATGCTAGGCAAGGCCTCTACTGCAAAGATACACACCCAGCCCGAGAGTTGGCTATCAAATCAGAATTTTTCCTTTGTATAGGCTTGTGTTATTTTGCTCAGGGTTGGGAACTTTCAAACTTTTCAGGGAATACTTGTATTGGATGCCAACAAAATCTTTATTGTTTTCGTTTTTTAAAATCAAGAAGTATCTATACGGCCACATTTGGGGAAGTGTTTCTAGCACCAAAGTGCTAGATGTTAGGCAGTGAAAACTGGATTTGGTCAGAAAATCATCGAGTACAGGAATTATTTGTCATCTTCTCTGAGAATTACCCTAAAATGGCTACATCTCGAGGGCTCTGCCATGATGATTTAGTGGCAAAATGTATTCTTAATTAAGTTAATCTGTAAGTGGAATTTTTAGTATTATTTATCTTAGAGCTGAGACATATCTGGCAACAATAATGATTTGGGGTACAAAGGACCTGAAATTGTTCATTTGTTACAAAACTATATCTTGGAAAAAAACTTAAAAATCTGTCCTCTTTCTTTGTCTCCATAGATTTAACATCTGATGCACTAAAGAAATGTGGTAGAAAAAAAATCACACAGCACAGAGAAGAATGGAAAGTAAGTCTCTTGCTTCCTCTTCATTCCAAATTCCACATTCCAAAGTACTCATTTTTAACATATTTTCCCGCTATGTATGTATACGTTTATTTTTATTAGTACATGCTTGCAGTACATAATGCTTACATTCTTTGTGTGGATTTGGTATACACACATAACACATTTTAATTCTTTGTTCATCTACTCTCCCTGCCCTCCCATCTGACCTTCTCCATCTCTTGATTCCATTCCCATTTGAGAAAGATTTATCTCTCTACTTCCTATTATCTGTCTTTTATTTTGCTCTTTATTTATAATTTGGGTTTCTCGTATTGGAGATACCATGTGGCATACAAACTTGTATGTCTGATTTATTTCACTTAACGTTATGGTCTCAAGGGGCATCCATTTGCCTACAAATGACTCAAGTTTGTCTTTCTTTATGGCAGGGCAATGCTCCACTGTGTGTAAATACCACATTTTCTTCATCCATTCATCTGCTGATGGACATAATAGGTCACTTCCAAGAAGGAGAATCCCTGGATCAATGGAGTTTTTACTTTTAGTTTTTTGAGGAATCTACATACTGATTCCTCTGAACTGGTTGTACTAGTTTACATTCCCACCAACAATCTAGAAGGATTCTCGTTTGCCCACAACTTGACCAGCATTTATTGTTTGATTTCTTGATGATGGTCATTCTTTCTGAAGTATGATGGAGTCTCACTGTTGTTTTAATTTGTATTGCCAGAGATTTTGAGCATTTCTTACGTATTTATTGTCCATTTGTACTTCTTCTTCCACAAAATGTCTATACGTTTCACTTGTCAATTATTGGATTGGGCCTTTTATTTTAGAGGGTCTAATCTCAGGGGGTTCTTAGTATATTCTAGATTTTAGTCCTCTGTCTGGGGGATAGCTGGCGAATTTCTTTTCCTATTGTGTAGGTTTTCTTTTCACTCTGTTGGTTGTTTCTTTTTCTGTCCAGAAGCTGTTTAATTTGATATGCTTCCATTTGTTGAAAATAATATGTTATTTGTTATGCTATTGGGGTTTTGTTCAGAAAGTTCTTGCCCACACCTGTGACTTCAAGAGTTTTACCTATTTTATTTTCCTGCAGATTAAATGTTTCTGTTTTAATCTTTAGATCTTTGATCCATTTTGATTTTAGTTTAGTACGTGGTGAGATATGTGAGTCTAGACTCATTCTTTCACACGTGGAGAGCCATTTTTCCCAGCTCCATTTATTAAAGAGGCTGTCTCTCCTCCAATGTATGTTTTGGCTCCTTTGTAGAAGATCAAATAGCTGAATATCCCTGGGGTTGTTTCTGTTTCTTCTATTCTGTTTCATTAATCCATATATCTTTCTTTTGTGCCAGTACCATGCTGTTTTTATCACTGTATTTTTGCAGTATATCCTCAAATTAGGGATTATGGGGTGCTTCTTGCTGAAAGCCTTTCTTTTATGGCATGTCTAATGATAATGAATTTTCTCATGTTTTCTTGTTTGTGAAAGTTTTTATTTCTCTTTCATCTCTGTAGGATAGGCTTTGCAGGGTACAATATTTTGGGCTGACAGTTTTTTTTTTCCCTTTCAGAACTTTAAATATATCATGCCATTCTCTCTCTGATCTGCCATGTTTCTACTAAGAAATCCACTGATTGTCTAATGGGAATCTGTTTATATGTGACTTGACACTTTTAGAAAATCTTTTTTTTTTTTTTGGTGCTGGGGATCGAACTCAGGGCCTTGTGCTTGCTAGGCAAGTGCTCTAAAGAAAATCTTTTGTATTTGATTTTTAACATTTGATTATAATGCACCTTGCAGAGGACCTCTGGGTTGAATCTGTTGGAAGATTTCTGCTTCATGAATGTTTATGTCAACACTTCTCCCAAGATCTGGGAAATTTCTGGTAATTATTTAATTATTCAAACTGTCATTTTTCCTGTCTCATCTTCTGTGACTCCTAAAATGCAAATATTTATTTGCTTAATGGTGTTCCACAAGTCCTGTGGGCTGTCTTTAGTTTTTTTGTTTGTTTGTGTTTGTTTTTGTGTTACTATGGACTGAACCCAATGAACCCAGTGTTCACCACTGAGTTACATTCCCAACCTTTTAAATTTTTAATTTCGAGACAGGATCTTCTTAAATTGTATAGGCTAGCCTCAAACTTGAAAGCCTCCTGCCTCAGCCTACTGAGTAGTTGGCATTGCAGACAGGTATTACTGCATGTGGCATAGTTTTACTTTTATTGATTAAATTCTTCATTTCTAAGCTTCCTGTATGGTTCTTTTTTATGATACCTGTCTTATGGAGACCACAAATTGCTTCGCTAATTGGATTGAATTATCTATTGGTACTCCTTTGTATCTTTCTTTGTGATCATTATTTTGAATTCCTTCTTAGGCAGTTCATAAATTTCCATTTCTTTGGAATCAGTTACTAGAGAATGATTGTTTCTTTGGTGATATTGTTTATTACTTGATTTTTCATGTTTCTTTTGTTAGTAAGCTTTCTGTTACCATACGAAAACAGCTGCAAAAATCAACTCAAGGAGTATGGGTTTATTTTGTCTCATGGTTTCAGAGATGTTAGTCCATGGCTGTCTGGCTCCATTCCTTTGGGCCTGTGGCGAGGCAGAATCATCATGACACAAGGGAGTGGCAGAGGAAAGCTGTTCACCTAATGGTGTCCAGGAAGCCAAGCTTGAGAAAGATGGAGAAAGACAGGAGAGAGCTGCAGACGAGATGTACCCTTCCAGGTTGTGTTTCAACTGGGCTCTGACGTCCTCAGTGTAGGAACCCACCAATGAGGTTAGTGTCCTTGTGATCCAGTCACCTCTCCAGGCCCCACCTCTGAACACTGCTGCATTAGGAATTGAGTGCTCCATACATGAGTTGTGGGACACTCCATATTTGAACCATAACGCTTGTTTTCCTGCACCGACGTCTCTGTGTCTGGTGATACAGTCACCTCTTTCGACCTTTAAGAGTAGCTTTTGTTGAAGAAGGAAGGCCGAACTGCAGATGAACCTGCAAGACTCGTTGGTCAGGGAGGATGCTTCTTGCTTCATGCGATGCGGTCTACGTGACTTCCTCAGTTGTGATCAGTGCCAGTGATGACCAGATGTGCCTCAGGGGTCTAGCCTGCAGGATTTGGGGGTAGTATTGCTGGCTACGTAGGCTACTGGGACAAGGCTTAAGGATCCTCTTCACTATGGAGAGTTTCAGCTGAAGTATCCCTCTCAGATTGGGTCTGATATGCCCCAAGGCAGCTGTGGTGACACAGTGCTCTGGTTGGCTTTAGAGGTAGGTTCCTCCACTCAGTGTTGTATGAAGTGGCTGTGGCACCCGGACTGGAGGCTCAGGTGGGTCTGGAACCATGAGAGGATGCAGTTTTCCCTCCGAGCTGACTCTGTTCTCTTGGCCTCTCCCCAGCAGCCGTGGCCAGGCCAGGGGCTGGGCTGTAGGTGTGGGACTGACCCCTACTTGGTTTGCATCCTAACCATCAGGGTTTTGTTTTTATTATTTTCCCATGTGCCTGTGTGCACATATTTTTTCTCACATATACATTTTTTTAGTTCAGTCGTTTTGACACTATAAAGTGATATACATTGGGATTCTCTTTTAATTTTATTTTGCAAGATTTCACCTATATTCATTAAATATTTGGTAAATATTTATCGGGGACTTGACATGAGCTAGAAATTTTCTAGGTGAGAAAACCAACAATATATTCTTGTACTATATTCTAGTTGGAGAGATATATAATAAAAAGGAGCAATAAGTAGACTGTTAAGAATATTACATAATGATTGCTTTACATTTTCGCAAAGTCATTTTTTATAATATGTTAAATAAAGATTAAAATAAGATTCACATCTTGTAATTGGTTGATATGATCTTAAGTGTATTCTCTTTCTTTCTTATTGCAGTGGGGGTTGAACTCAGGGCCTTTGCATAGAGCTACAAACCTTCCCCTTTTTGTCTTTTATTTTGAGATGGTCTTGCTAAGTCACTAAGCTGCCCATGCTGGGCTTGAACTTTCAACCCTCCTGTCTCAGCTTCCCAAAATACTGGGATTAAAGGGATGCACCACCATGCCCAGTTTGACCTTAAGTGTCTTCAAATGTATGTTTCCTCTTTTTTGTTGAAATTTATTATCTGAAAAAATATTCATTGATCCAGTATATTTTATCGCATTCTGAATTTTACTGAGATATGATTTAAAATGTTCCTGTGTTCTCTGTAAATTGGTAGTTTCATATAAAAGGCTTGTATATACCTATAGAAGGATTGGTTTTATTGGCAAGAATATTTTGTAGGTAACCATGTCCTCCTTCCATTTAATATGTAATGTCTGGTTATTGCTCTATTTATGATCTTTTCAGCTTTGATCCTGAGTCCTTTAGCTCTGTGGACTTATAAGGATGTTAGGAATTCTTTTCATTTTAAAAAATTTGTTAGCTAGAGTACGTCAAGAGAATCTTGCTCTCATCAACTATTGGATTGCTTAGTGGTACAATTCTTGTAGGAAAGGTGATACAAATGCTTAGTATCCTTGCCTTTATTTTCCAGTTTTTAAAATTATAGTGTCTTAGTCACTTTCCTCATCTCTAATACAGAATACCTGACACCCACAACTTAAAGGAGGAAAAGTTTATTTTGGCTTACAGTGTCAGTAGTTTGCTGGCTCCTTGGCGGGACAGCGTGGCAGAGGCACATGGTAGAAGAGAACTGCTCATAACTGGCATCAGGAAACAAAGAGCAGTAGGAGGAGCTGGGAAGGGAGAAACAACCTTCCAGGGAGGTCCCAGTGATCTGCCTCTTCTGAGCGGCCCTTGTCTCCTCACGCATACCAGCTATGACTCCCATAACTCGGCCGTCTTCCACAAATCCCACTTATGAGCACATGAGGCTCCGGGTGGACATCTAAATATAAACCATAACACTCCAGCCCTGGCCTCTAAAAGACTCATGTGCATTCCATTATGAAAAATGCATTTAGTCCATCTCTAAGAGTTCCCAGGTCCTAATAGTTTCAACACTGCTGAAAAGTCCAAGTCCAAAGTCTCCCTTGAGACTTAAAGCAAACCCTTAGCTGTGAACCTCTGTAAAAATAAAAAAGAAACACAGCTGACATACGATGGCACAAGACAAACATTCTCATTCCAAAAGAGAGGAAGAGGGAGATAGAAAGGAATGGGACCAAAATAAGACCAAAACCCAGCAGGGTGAACACTGAATCCCAGAGTTTCACGTCTAGCAACCAGGGCAGCATGGGGTGAGAGCTGAACTCCAAATGGCGTGGACGGCCCCATCCCTCTGGCATTGCCAGTGGCTGTAGCCCCCATGACTTCTTTCTTGGGCTGTTTTGCTTGCTCCTTGTCACTTTCCTCAGACGTTGCACGGTTCTGGTTTCTCCAGCTTCTGGGGGTCTCCACTGCACTTCTGGCTTCACTCTCACAGGTTTGTGCATTGTCCTCTCAGGGATACACTCCCTGGCCTCACAGGCATTTTTCTGAAGTCTGTGTGGAAGCCTCCCTGACTCCATGTCTTGCATTCAGTATCCTTATAAACCAGGACATGTGGATGATGCTAAGGTCTGCTGCCAGCTTGAGTGTTAGCCAGGCTAATTTATATCATGGCTGTAGAGGTCTCTGAGTTCCTGGCTGGCTGAGAATTATGAACCAAATCCTGGGGGAACAAATTCTCTGGAAGACCCTTCCCCAGGGCAGTGCCCTGGGGCTGTCTTCTCAAACCAAAGTCAGGTTTGCGATTTCTAGCCCGTGAAAGTTGGGGCCTTGCTGGTTCCTCACATGCCCGTAAGCCATCTTTCCTATAGTCCTGTTGTAAAGTACTTCACTTCTTTATAATGCTAATCTTTTTAGTGACCAACCTCTCCTTGGTTCTATCTTTTCCCTAACTTTACTGGAGCTTCTTTTCTGGCCAGACTCACAACTTTTTAAGTCATTCAATGGTGCCATTTGATCTTGATTTTCAGTATAAGGCTGGCAACCCACCCCAACAAAATCCATACCACAGCCTGAATGTTGAGCTCCCTTGAAATTTTCTCCACCAGATTAGTTAGTCCACCACACAAAATCTCAGTCTCCCAGAAAGTCTTAGGACACAATCAAAATGTTGACAAATTTTCTGCCAGAGCATAATACACATAGCCTGGAGTCCAACTACCAGTGGAGTCCTTGTTCCCAACTGAAACCTCCTGAGCCTGGTCTTTAACAGCCTGCATTTCTATCAGCATTCTGATCTTCTGAGCTCTGACCAGAATCTCCTGTGAGGCTTGGCTCACAGCGTCCTAGGGCTGTTTCTTTAGTCAGCATCTTCAGACCTTTCCAAATGTATCTCACAAACCAGTTTCAAAGACTTCTGAACCACACAGTCAGGTATAGTCCTGGCAATGACCTCACTTCTCTGGTGCCAAAATCTGTCTTGGTTACTTCTGTTATTACTGGCACAAAATACTTGGCACTCACAATTTAAGGGAGGATATTGTTTTGGCTCATGTTTCAGTCCATAGTCAGCTGGGTCCAAGACAAGTTAGCATGGCAGAAGGACATGGCAGAGGAATAGCTGCTCACCTCATGGCAGACAGGAAGCAGAGAGAGAGAGAGAAGGGAGGAGCTGGGGAGGGAGATACGGTATAACCTTTCAGGCCACCCCCTCGGTGACCTGCCTGTTTTGATGAGACTCACTTCCTAACAGCATGTCAGCCATAAGCCCCCATAATCTAGTCACCTTGCAGAACTCCCTCCTCCACTGATGAGCCCATGAAGCTCTTGGGGGGACATCTAGATATACAGTATAAAAGTGCTTTCCTCAACCTTCTTCGCAGGTTGCCAACACAAACCCTGTGGAAATCCCTTTACTAAGCTGGTAAACCAGCACCAGTCTGGCTGCTGTGACTTACTTGGGTAGAAAACACCTCCTACCTTTTTTGGAGAATGCACTGAGGCAAATTGGAGTGGTCTGTCTTGGAAAGTGACATTGGCTGGGCCTGAGATAGCAACAAGACAACTCTTTACTTAAGTGAGGTTCATAAAGACATTGGCCCCAAGGCTGCGGGGAGAAAGTGACGTCCTCTGCTGCCACAATGCCTCAGAGCTCTCCAGAAGACATCGTTCACAGGAAGGGTACCATCCTGGTTGAGAAGTGTGGTGGTAGGTGTCCTCTGCTGGCCGGAGCTGGCGATAGAGATTCTGCTTTGTGCTAACAATAGGGATAAAGGGGCTCAACATACCAGAAGGCAGGTGGGCCCACCTAACCCACAGAAGACAATGAAACTAATTGCCTTAAGGGCAGCAAGGGGAGAATGAAAGCCAAAGTTATCTCCACTGGGCTCTCCAGAGACTCACAGGGGTCTGTGGAGATGACTAATAAAAGAAGGTGTCCCTAGGGAAATCTTGTTGCCCTTACAGCCTCTACAGACTAGGGAATTTCTTATTGCCCAGCTATTGCTTAATATCAAAATAGGTCAAGAGAGGCTGAATACAAAGCTGAGGTCAACCTCTCCAGTTGGAGCAGGATTCTCTGCCCACTCTCAATACCTAATCAATTTGTACATTCATAGACCCCCAAACCTATTAACTGAAGGAGAGGGCAGATTCATGCGAGGCAGGTTCCTACAGCATCGCTTCAGTAATGCACAGTGCTGATTTTTCCAGAGATACTACACTGGGGGAGAAGAGTACTCAAATCTTTCAGGTGCTGGAGATGTGGAGTCCAAACTGATCCTGGTGTCTGGGTGCCAGCTCTATAATGGCCACCTCCCTGTTTCTCACATTAGGGCATCTGGTGCCATGTGTGCCAAGGTGTGGTCCAGTGGGGAAAGGAGAGGCCCCAGCTGGGCCTGGGGCTAGAGTTGTCCAGCAGTATGATGTTGAAATATGAGTTCTCTTGGCTTCTTCTTTTTTTTTTTTTTTTGTCTACAAAGTAAGCTTGGTGATTCCTTCCTGGCCCATATCACAGAATTTTTTTTTTTCACAGAATTTTTTAAACCATCAAGTGAGATAATATTTTGTAATTGCTAAGTGCAATGCAAATGGAAGTCATTATCAGCACCTCACATTGTATTACCTGTACTTGAAATGTAACTGAAGGTTATTTTTCTTGTAGTTGTTGCATCTCTGCAAGGTCATTTAATGTAACCTGAGTGTAGGATTGGGCAAAATATGGAAAAGTCAAATATTTTGCCTTACTCTGTCAGATCTCACTACTCCATACTCCATCCCTGGACAACAAGCATTTTTAAAAAAGTACTTGTATGTGGTTGTTGGTTGAGTTCTGCTCCAATGCATAAATTGCTAAAACTTTTTAACAGGTCCTTTGGGAAATGTAACATTTTGCCTTGTAATCCATCCTTTAGGTAATTTCATATTAAGAGCAGTCCAAATAAAAATGTTAATTTCAGCACTATTTTAATAGCAGAAAGTGTGAAAATATCCTGGAATCTTCAACAAAAATGATTTGGCTATGTAAGTTATGTTAAATTCTCTACAGTGAAATACTCTGAGGTATTAAAATGCTGTTAAAGATCTATATTTATGGACCTTGAAAAATGCCCCCAAATGTGGCAAGTGGAAATCAAAAGTGTCAGTGTAAATAGTGGTATCTCATTTATATAATAAAAGGATTTATCTAAAAAGATGTCCACTAGAACGCCCACAATTGTGAAGTCCAGAATGTAACATTTCAGATTGTTCCTATTTTTATTTTTTGTGTGGCTAATTTTCTCTTGTTTTTTAAATAATAAGAAATAATAGTGAGACCCTGTCTCAAAAAAAAAAAAAATTAAATAAAGGGCTGGCGGGAAAGTTCAGTGGTCAGTCCCTAGTGCCACACACACAAAATCTTTATGCATTGTTTATTAAGTTTGTTTGTATGGTCAGGTTTAAATTTAGTAGTGTACCCTGATTTGACACACTGATTTAGTATACATAAATGTGCATGTATTACACATAAACGCATGTATGTGTATGTTGTATATTATGTATGTTGTATATATCACATAATATAGATATACTATTATTTAGCATACATAATATGTTACATGTATTTATTGTATTATACATATGTTCTATACGCATGATTATATACATACATAGACAAAAATTGTTTTAAGGAGGGAGAAGCTTCAAAAAGCGCACTGAAAGCAAAACTGTTTACATTTCCACAGCCAGGGAGGACAGCTTTAAAACTGCCAAACACAGTTACCCTTGAGGACACAGAAGGGCCCTTGAAAGGGCTGGGGATTTTCCCTTTCATCTATCACAAACTCCTTTTTTTAGACAATACCACGTACTCTTTCTTTATGACCTCTACTTCCATAAATATACTCATTTATTTCTTTTGAAAACTGATCTTTCTTTTCTTCAAGTTGGTGAAAATGTTGTTTCTTGTGTCTTGCTGTTGAATTTCCCAGTTTGGAATGATTTCATCTGGCGGGTTTTTAAACATTTTGCACGTGCTGAACACGCCTCGTCTGTATAGCAATTCTTTACTCTGGAATTAGTAAGATGTTGATGGATTGGTATTTTCTCCACAATCAGGCATAAAAGAGACTTTTATGTTGTAAGTAAAATTCTGGTGTGATGTTGTAGTACAATTTCATCAATGCAGAATAAATTAGTCTGTCTGTTGTCTATATTTTTCTTTTTAAAAGAAAACAAAGTATCAACATTAGGCTTCTGACTGGATTAGTTTTGAAATGAAATGCAATGACGTGAAGACTTTTCAGCAGACCCCAAGAAACAGAACTCTGTTTATGTCTGTTTAGGGGTCTGTGATGTTGCCGACGTTACACATTTTAGCTACTTTCTTTAAGTGGAGATCTTAGTGCACTTGTGCATCTTAGCAGGTCTGTCGGTGTTATTAGCTCCCTGTGGGCAAGTCTGGAAGTTGAGATACCTGAATGTGAATTTAAAAGCCAGGGACAAAGGCAGAATTACAGTCCTCCAACCCTACACAATGACTTTCACGTGAACACATTGAACGTTTTCAGGTGTTCCAGAATTACAGAATTTCAAGTTGGAAAATTGCAGAAATTATCTAACTCAGTTTCTGCATGTTGTAGGAAATAGGACTCGGGCTCAAAGGAAGGTTGCGAGGTGATCACAAAGCAGATCGGAGTTAAGGTGAAATGTGCTTTTCCACAAACCAGTTACTCCGGGCAGTGCTCTAAGGTCTGGTTCCTGGACCCTGAGATGTTCTTTCCTGAAGTTGTAGCTGGGTAAAACGAACAATTGAGGTAAAAAAATCCCACATGTTTTAGTGTAATTTTCTTGCCAGCAGAAACAGTTGTTTTAAAAGAGCAAGTCTTAGCCAGGCGTGGTGATGCACACTTGTAATTCTAGCACTCTGGGAGGCTGAGACAGGAGGATTGCAACTTTGGGCCCAGCCTGGGCAATTTAGCTATTTAGTGAGACTCTGTCTTAAAATAAAATATTTTAAAAAGGGCTGGGGATGTAGCTCAGTACTGGTGAAAAAAAGAGTAAGTCTTGAAATCCAAATATAGACTTTAGTTAATAACAATGTATTAGCATTGGGTCACAATTTGTGACAAATGTACCATTTATAAGGTCTTAATAGAGAAATTTAAACTGGGAATGGCGGACCGCACCTGTAATCCCAGGACTCAGGAGGTTGAGGCAGGAGGATCACCCTTACTTCGAAGCCAGCCTGGGCTACACAGTGAGTTCAAGGCCAGCCTGGATTACGTCTTGAGACCCTGTCTCAAAAAACCAAAAAAGCAGAGAAATTTGGCCCAGGTGGAAGGAAGCCCTCTATACTTTCCGAACAACTTTTCTGTAGATCTAAAGCTATTTTCTAAATTTTAAAGCTAGTCTAAATTTTAAAACTTGTTTTAAAAACACAAGTCTTGGTATAGTTGGTCCTCTACATGGAGTCTGCATTAGTAGATTTGAGCAAATACAGAATCAAAATATTCAGAAAACATTGCATCGGTACTGAACATTACAGAGGTTGTTTTATTCCCTAAATAATGAAGTACAATGGCTGTTTACGTAACACAGAGTAGAAGGTACTTTAAGCAATCTGGAAATGATATAAAGCACAGGACGGGGAATGTGTAGGTTGTATGCAAATCCTCTGCCATGGTACATGAAAGTCTTGAGCATATATGGACTTTAGGACCTGCAGGGGATCCTAGAAGCAATTTGCCACAGATACTGAGGATGACTGTACTTTGTTGAGGTAATAGTAAGAATCACCTTTAGTGTTTCCCGAGGAAGCAATTTAGAATACTGTGAAAGTGACCACATTCTTCTATTTGTTTTCATTCCACTCATGCAGGCGCAAGAGTTCCAAGCAACGGTCTTGAAGATAATTTAGAAAATATAAGCAACCCCAATAGAATAGGCATTATGCCGATAAACATTTTACTTATTTTTAAAGCACACACTTTGACACATTCTGAGGTCTGATTCCTTTTGGAACAGTCATTTGCTTGCAGAAATTTCCTTGATATGAATCTTATTTTTAGATAATTAAGAGCTAAAGATTTTTCTTTTCAAGTTCTCTCTCTAAAGTTTGGGATGAGTACCTCTCTTTGTCTGGGATTTTCAGCACTCTTTATTAAAGAGTCTGTCTTTCTTGCAAGGAGGATATTTGACCCTTTTGTCAAAGATAAGGTGGCTGAGAGTGTTTGGACTTGTTTCTGCTGCTTCTAATCTGTTCCACTGAGCTTCGGTGTCTGGGATTTTCAAATGGCTCTGGTGATACGAGGACTTGGTAGGAATAGCAGGGACAGATCTCCTCCGAGTTGCAGTGATTTGCACGGCAAGTATTAGTAAGAAGAGTGATACATTTACGAGGTGATTTGCAGTACTCCTCACACTCATCTCCACTCTCTCCTTTGCAAGTTGCATTCTATGTAGCAATATCTTTTAAAAAAAAATCTTAGACTATGGACTAATATAGCTGTAGAATTCAAATAAATCTCAAAGGAAATATCGGTTTCTTTGTGCATGTTTACTTTCTTTCGGCAGAGCCTAGCTCCTAGATGCGCCATGTGGTACACAGCTAGTCCTCCTTGTTTATCTTCTTGAGTGATGTTTTTACTCCGGAACCCCCTAGACTGAGCCATAGCATTACTGGGTGTTGTCTTTTCATGTGAAGGACTCTGTCAGCATTGACTCTGCAGTTGGCAGTAGTAACTACCTCCTTCACGTTCCAACAAATGGAAATGCGAGCTGCTTGGGCTTAGAGTTTCAGTCGCTGGTTCCAACGATATGAACAGCATGATTTTCCATCCACACATACATATTATGGCCCAAGAGACTTAAACACAGTGCGGGTTTCATTATGAGCTGAGATGAATGTGTGTGTATGTGTGTGTGTGTGTCTCTTCTCTGTCTCTCTCTCTCTGTATACCCCTTTCTGAGAACCTTGCTTCTGGATTCTGGGTACCTCACTTCTAGATCCTATGGTGCCCTTTGGGGTGGAACTTGCTATGGTTTGAATGTTTGTCTCCAGCATCCATGTGTTGGAAATACGATCCCTGAAGAAGTCTCTGTTACTGGTATTTGAAGGTGAAATCTCTGGGGGGTGGTCAGATCCTGATAGCTTTGCTCTTGTGAGCGCATTAAACCATTCAACGAGTAAGGCTTCTGAAAGGATCAGCTTTGGTATAAAAACAGGGCTTTTGTGGTGTGTTTGTTCTGACTCACTATGTGATGTCCTCCTCTGATCTGGATTCTTCAGAGAGGCCTCAACAGTAATAAAGTCCTCAACAGATGTGATCCCTTGATTTTGAACTTCCCAGCCTTCAGAACTGTGAGAAATAATTTTTTCTCTATAGAATTTCCAGGCTCGGGTTTTCCATTGCAGGAACAGTAAACAGACTAAGACAGCCCTTATTTTCAGACTGAAGTTTCAATTTAACTTTGTGCAATGGCTTGACACCTTGTAAATAATTTACCTTTTGTGCATATTCTGGAAAAGGCAAGATATACATAAAAAAGCCAGAATCTGACTAACAAGGTAATTTATTCAGTCACTTAAAAATATTTCTTGAGTGCCTATCATGTGCTTGATGATGTCTTACACACTGTGACTGGGCTTTGTCCTTTAACACTATAGCCTCATAAATACCATATTTGTGCTGATATTTTCTATTTCCTCTTCCATCCTGAGTGGTCGGAGGCTGAGCTGTGCAGACTCGTGGTCCTTCCGTTGTACTGGCTAATGAAATACTCTGGAGGAGACTGGAGGAAGGAGGAGAAAGAAGCAGGCTGTTCCTTTTCCAGCCTCTTCCTTGGGAGGAATCACAGCTTTTGTCAGGCAGTGTGCCCATACGCTCTTCCCTTTGTGGGTTCCTTCAGGCTAAGGGGATATTGCAGGTGCCAGAATTACTAGCCTTGAGGCACTGTACTACCTCCCAGCCACCTCCTGCTGTATTGCCTTGGTCAAAGTCACTCTATTACAATTGCTTCTTCACATTGCCCCTGGGTTTCCTTCCAGAACCCTCTCTGAAACAGTTAAGATGAATATACCAGTCAGTAATATACTGATCACTTACCTTGGGCTGCTAACTATGACTTTCACATATAGTATACGATTTGATTATTTCCTAAACCCAAATAAGCTAATTGCAATTTTGACGAATAAAGAAGCTGAACTTTGGAGGATTCAGTTATTTCCTCAAGGCCATAGCACAGTAAAAGTCAGAACTGGGTCCTATGACTTCCTAATCCATGTTGCTAATGGCCTTAGGTCTCTTCTGTCCCTGTCTGCGGGCTCCAGCTCTCCCTTGCTGTCACTGCCCCGCAGGGACAGGGGTGCTGTCCAGCATCCTCAGTCACATTGCATCTCAGCCTCAGGGACTCTGTCTCATTCCATTTGGTCTTGAGATACAGAAGTAAGAATGCACAATCAATTTTTGTTAGTTATAATAATTTCTAGATTTTAAGACTGGGAAATGATTAAAGAAGAAATCCCAGGCCATAACGATAAATTTAGTTACTTGGCAAGTCAGTAGACATAAGATATAAGATAACCTCCCCTGTAAATCAGGAAAGCTAAATAAGAAATGACCTATTACAACCTTAACGATAAACAGATATTAGGTTGGCACATGCTGACTTGCGTGTGCTGCATATGACTCGGATGATTTGGTACTCAACGTGGGAAGTATGCTTTACGTTTGTCGTAATGAGTGTAACAGCCAAGGAAGATCTACCACACAGCTTAGGATGTTATGACCTTCCTTGAAGTCTTCTGACATGGCGTTTTATACTTTTATCTTGATATTCTTCTCTGCCTCATTTCAAAGAAGATATAAATATTCACGGGATAGACAACAAAACAACAAATCAAGCTCCCTGTAGAAATACAAAACACTAAAGAAGAAAATAAGGGGACCTTGTCACATGTTGGTGACGACTGAAGCTTTGGCCCTTACTAAAGCATTAGCAAAGTTAAAAGATCATTAAACTTTAATACATGTCTGGACTCATATATAACCGCACATACAACTAATTTTTACCCTTGTGAATGTGTACTCACTATTCCCCCTCTCTTCTCTCTCTCGCCTCCTCTTCCTCTCCCTCCCCCTTCTCCAGTTTTAGGATGAAGCCTTCTGGAAAGACCTCTCATTGTGGAAGCATGGACATGTGGATTCCAACATTTTGCTTTTCAATCATCTGTCCACCGTTCTTCTTCAGACTCAGAGTGATTCATGAGATCAGCTTTTGAATCTCTACTGCAGGCATATATGGGGATGGAAAGTTAAAGGATACAAAATTAGAACCCTGATACTAAAAATTGATGTCACCTACAGGGCAGTGTTGGCTGAAAACAAATGTTCTCTGCTCAGATGAGGAATGTGTTGTGCCTGTGTATTTTCTTAACTTAGTTACAATGCTGGTGTGTCTCAGGAGATGAAGCTAACGCAACTTCCAGACACCCAGTTACTGGGGACAGAGAGGTTTGTGGTAAGGCGAAGAAAGGCCAACCTTCTACAGTTCCCCTGAGCCTTTCTTTCAAGCAGTGCTGGTCATCCAAGCAGACTTCCTCTCTGCTTAAGCCCCTTGGTGTAGGCTCATACGTTCTCACTAAACCATCGCTTCACTTCTCACCATTATGCTTCCTCACGGTTCTGATTAATAGCAGTTTTCCATATTTAGATCTTAATATAGCATGAATGAGTTAAAATACAATAGGGATCAGCTACCTTGACCTCATTCTTCATTTTCCTCCTCTTCAATGTTTGCTGCTTTGGCATTTTACAGCCCCCAAATGTACACACCCAAGTCACAGTAGGAGGTAGTTTCTAAATAAAATCAACATCGGTACTTTGACTTTCCAGTAAGTTATTTTCCATGTTTGCTGTGCTTTTCCCTTTGCCCGTCCTGTCTTTGTGTACAGTGTAGGTTTAATTTCTAAGGTTCATATTGGAAGTTACTCCTTTGGGTTTTTTCCTTGGTGTTTTCAAAGGCAGGAAAGAATTTCTCACCTCTGGAGTTCAACTCTGCTGCAGGTAAAGAATTTAGCAGCTATGGGGGTGATAATTAAAGCCAGCAATAATTTGACTGACCTACCCTACTCGCTGAACTGTACAGGAGAATCCTTCCCACGTTATAAGACGGCTATTTAACTCTCTACATGTATGGTTTAAGGACACTGCAGTGCCTCAAAGTCACTGATAGGGTGGTTTAGTCCAGGACATGGAAATGAGTAAAGCCTCTGTCAACCCTAGATTTATGTCAATGAGCTACAAATTGTCTAGCAGAAGTAATTTGAATATATTCTTCTTTCTTTATTGGAGTGAAGGGAGAATTGTGACGTTGGTGAATTCTGGTAAGACTGTTGGCCTGGGTACTACGGGAGGAGGGGGGAACGCTTGGGTTCGGAGAGGTGGGCAACAGCACTGACTAAGAGGGTCCCAGGGAAGGTGTGGTACCCCAGCCCCGGCCAGAGCCTGTGGGTCACCCTTAATTTCTCCCTCTTGCCTGCTCTCACATTCGGTATCAACTCCGAAATGCCTAAGCCACCTGATCTACTTCTCCACTGTTGCTGCTGCCTCATTGTCTTTCACGTGGGTTAGTTATTACACAGCGTACTAACTGATCAGGGGACATAAACCTTCAGCCTTCTGTAACAGAGCACCATGCATCAAGTGGTTTATGAACAGTAGAGATTGAGTTTTCACAGTTCCGGAAGCTGAGAAGTATAAAACTAAAGGGCTGGGCTAAGGACCTTCTTCTTGGACCATAGACGGCCAATTCTTCATCTTTTTGCTGTATCCTTACATGGAAAAAAAGACAAGGAAGTGCTCTGTGGTCTCTCCTTTGAGGGCTTCAGTGCCATCTGTGAAGACTCCACCATCATTTCCTAATCACTTTCCAAAAGATCTACCTTTAGGGCCATCAGATTGGAGGTTAGATTTCAACAGAGAAAATTTGGGGAACAAAAATATTCAGTCTTTTCCCTTCCCAGGTAGTAGAGAGGTTTTCTGAAATATAAATAGAGTCATATACCCAAGTCTGCATGAAGATATACACACACACACCCCCACACACACCCACACACACCCACACACACACTGAGCTCTACTGTTCCTGTACTCTGATGAAGCCCACACCTCTCTGGCAGTTTTTCCCCACCTCTTTCTCTACCTTACACTCGTAAGAGAAGTTACATGCTCACAGTTGAGAGATGAGGCGAGACGGGAAGAGCGTGATAACAATCCTGTAGTGAATGCATGGAAATCCACAGTGTGATTTTGATATACTTTCTTATTTAGGAGGAGCCACATTCCACCCCACCTGCCTCTGAGAAGGACTGCTCGGGTGCAGAAGAAACAGACACCCCAGCTGGGTCGCCCTCTCTTCCCGGGCCTATTGGACGAGGAGACTGCCCCTGTGGGGTTCTCACCCAGCGCTCTGAATCACATCCACAGAACCTCCTCTTCTTCAGAAATACCTTCCTGAATACTTAGAGACTAAGTGGCGACTCTTCAAGCTCTTTCACCCTGACCAGGCTTCTCCTGAGTCCAGCTTGTTTCCAGAATCACATTTACAAGCTCTTCTCCTGTTATGAGCCCAGATCTTAGCACCTAGTCCTGGATTCTCGCACCTCTTTGCTGTGTCCTGGAGAGCTCTACCTTTCTCTGCTTAGTTTTCATCCCTCTTCCACTCCTGAAAGTGTGTCCTCTGTTCCTCAGCGCGTACATTCTATCGTAATCCTGCGACGCTTGCTTGCTGTCTCGGCCTCTGTACTCTGAGCTCCCCCACTCTAGGAGCCACTTCTGTTTTGCTTATTTTTTCTTTACTGTTGATTCATCTGCATTCATCCCAGCCCCGTTCTCTAGCACATATGAGGTGCTCAGTGCTTGTTTATGATACAAATGAATAGGAACTGTAAGAGCGAAATACGCAAGGATGGTACAAGCAGCACGAAGTTCTTCAAAAGACCTGCTTGTGAGCCTCTCTTAGTTTCCTTCTCACGGGATCCTGAGACTTGACTCGCTCTCCATCTCCTCTTGGTCTGTCACCTTCCAGTCCCTGTGAACGGCTCTGGTGTGGCAGGAGGCTTGCTCATGCTTCTTAGTTCCTCTGTATTTATGCCTGGAAGTCTCTATTTTACTTCTCTAGCATTCAGGAATGAATATCCTCAGTATTTTTGCCGCATTCACAACAGAGAGCTTTCTTTGCTCACGAGGTTTGCTTTCCCTCCTGTGCTCCTGGGCTCTGTCACAAGGGGCATATGTTCCTTGTTCTGTGGCCCCTTCAGCTCAGAACTACATGTGAAGACACACAGAACACAATATAAGCACCTGCAGGCTGAATCAGAGCCACCAAGCCGACCTGCAGACTTGAGAGTATGAATGTGAATGTCTTTTGTTACAGGCCACTGAGTTATTTAGGATTGTTTGTTACCCAGCGTATTGAAGTAGTAAATAACTAACGTACCATCTGCAATACTACAGATGATGGGCTCTTACCGACCCCAAAGTAAAATATATATTTAGGAATGTAAAAACTTTGCTCATCCCTGTGAATTGCTTCACTTACCATTCATTCCAACCTCATTCTAGTATTATAGACTCTGGGAAAGTCGTACATTACATTTCCCAGATTCCACTGGAGACAAAGGCTTCAGAAATAATCAAAATTTCATCAGTTACATGAAGTTGATACTGGAACATAGAACTGAGTTGAGCAAGGGATCCATTTTTGGTAGTGGAGGCAGTGGTAGCGCACAGATGAAGCTTAAGCGTTAATCACTGTTTCTATAGGTGGCGGCAGTTTTGTTTACTGTGGCGTGAGTCTTTGGTTCTAGGGGCTGGCGGACCCTCCTTAATCCACCCCTTAGTCTGCTGTTCTAAACCTTCCAAAGTATTGTGAGCTACCTGATATTATGGCATAACTACCTTTCTGCTTAGTAAGAGTGGTTTCTAATTCTAACCTAGAATGATACAGTAGAGCTGGGGTGTAGCTCTGTTGTGGAAGAATTGTCTAAAATGTGAGAAGCCCTGTGTGTGATCCCCAGCCTGTGGCGAGGGGCAATGCAGTAGCAATTTCAAACTAAAAATTGAAGGCTGATCCATCCATCCAGCTCTCAGTCACCTGTGGGATAAAGTATACACTTAGCTTGATCTACAGGCTTACAGTCTACAGTCTGCCGTCTATTTATACAGGCTCTCACCTCCTAGTTAGTTGCTGTAAAAGGCCAGTCACAGTGAGCTGCACAATGTGGAGCACAGTACACCTTCTCTGCTGCTTTTGCAACCTGCTTTCACTTCTTTTTTTTAAAAATTTTTTTAATATACCAAAAACATGTACTTTTACATTGTAGATATATATAATGATCACATTCATCATATTTAATTTGCTCCTGTAGATGATATATCTTGGTTCCCCCTCCACTCTGCCCACTCCCTCTCCCCTCCTTATTTACAACAGCTTTATTTAAATTTTTCCATTTTTCCCTGTTTTTCCTTTCTTTTCTTTTTCTTTTTCCACTTCTTAACACTTTGATTTCTTTATTCACTAGATGTGTGTTGATCATCTGCCACATGACATATCCTATACTAGGTGCTGAAAAGACAAAGGTAAGTAAGCCAGACCCTGTGTATAAGGAAATCAGCCTCTGGTGTAGGAGATTAAAATATAAATAAAGAATTACAACGAGTCCTGGTAAGTGTTCAGGTAGGAGTTCATGGAAGAAAAGAGGAACTTGTTTACCTGAAGCATTGGTAAAATTTTCTCAGAGAAAGGGATCCTGGAGCTCCTAATTTGAGTTTTCTTAGTTCAGATTGCTCTGGCGGAATATCATGGACTGGGTGACTTAAACAACAGAGTTTTATTTCTCATAGTTCCGTAGGTTGCAAGTCTGAGGTCGAGGTGCAGGCAGACCTGGTGTCTCATGAAGGCCCCCCTTCCTGGTTCCTAGATAGCCATGTGTGTCTTCATGTGACACAGAGTATGCTAGAGAGTTCTCTGGGGTCTGTTTTATAAAAGCATGGACTCCACTCATGGAGACTGTCTCTCATGACAATACTATCATACTGGGAGGTTAGGATTTCAGCATATGAATTTGTTTTTGAGAGAGTG